>RJWJ010001826.1:0-105077 GCA_004363605.1 Indri indri | reverse complement strand
AGCCATGAACACGCTCCATGCCATTATTAATTAATGCTATGCCTCATGCCTTATAAATTAATATCTGCAAAAAAAGAGTAAAAAGAAAGAGAAACCATTTATTTTCTCTATTTCCCCAACACAAAATAATACCCCAATTTGTACCTCTATCTTCTAAATGTCCTGCTATATTATTCTCTCCATTTAATATTAAATTCATTAAAATCCTTTATTGTTTTGGTAGAATTTTGATCAGAAAAATTTTATCATTAAAACTGCTTTAAAGGCAAAGTGTAAGATCTTCTTTGCCTCAAGAGGTCAAAAAATATAAACAAAAAAAATTCAAAATAGTGAAAATGGAAAATATAGATTTTTTAAATGCTAAACATTTAAAATAATTTCTGCACAGCTGGTATCAATCTAATCATGAAAACCTACCTAACCAGTCATCCAGCGCTTCTTAATCATACAAGACTTGTGTGTCTTGTATGCAATAAACAACATCCAACCTTTGAATCCTGTCCTTTATCTATACAGTTGCACTATAGTTATTCGATGATAGGGAATGCCTCCCTCATCTTGATTTAGTTTAGCAATAAAACCCACCAACATAAATATATTCAGGTATATTTAGAAATATACTATTTCCCTCAATTTTTTTAATTATAAAAAATAATTTGACTTTAGATTTTAAATGAGTCATCTAACTTTTCTAGCAAACAGAAAAAAAATAACTTTATCCCTAAAATATAATAAAGGTCCAAAATCAGATTCTGAGGGTACTGAAATTTTGTTAAATACCATTACAATTTTCTCATGTACAGATAGCTTTTTAATACTCAAAGTGATTGTTAATATGTATTCATAAATCACTTACCTCTTAATTTCTTTCAAAAAAAATTTTAAAGTACAAACAAAATTAGTTGTATTTACTCAATCATCAAAAGCAAGTAAAATTTTTTTTCTGGAAAAAAAAATAAGTATAGTTGGGGTAACTGAATAGCTATATGAAAAAAGATAAAATTCAATCTAGACCTTACACCAAACACCAGAATATATTCCAAATGAATCAGAAATAATGTAAAAATGAAACCATAAAGGTACTGGGGAAGGCCAGGCATAGTAGCTCACACCTATAATCCTAGTACTCTGGGAGGCTGAGGCGGGAGGATCACTGGAGGTCAGGAGTTCGAGACCAACCTCAGCAAGAGGGAGACCCCATCTCTACTAAAAATAGAAAGAAATTAGCCAGGTGTGGTGGTGCATGCCTGTAGTCCCAGCTACTCGGGAGGTAGAGGAGGGAAGATTGCTTGAGCCAGAGAGTTTGAGGTTGCTGTGAGCTAGGCTGACACCACAGCACTCTAGCCTGGGCAATGGAGCGAGACTCTGTCTCAAAAAAAAAAAAGTACTGGGGAAAAATTGATAAATTCTTCTATAACCTCAAAATGGGGAAAAACTTTGACTCAAAAGCCAAAAATAATAAGGAAAAACATTGACAAATTTGCCTACATAGAATTTTTAAAAAGAAAACTTTTGGCTGGGCATAGTGGCTCACACTTGTAATCCTAGCACTTTGGGAGGCCAAGATGAGAAGATTGCTTCAGGTCAGGAGTTTGAGACCAGCCTAAGCAAGAGCAAGACCCTCTCTCTACAAAAAACAGAAAAAGTAGCCAGGAGTGGTGGCACATACCTGTAGTCGCAGCTAGTTATGAGGCTGCGGCAGGAGGATCACTTGAGCTCAAGAGTTTGAGAAGTTTGAGGTTGCAGTGAGCTATGATGATGCCCCTGTACTATAGCTGAGGCCACAGAGTGAGACCCTGCCTCAAAAAAAAAAAAAAAAAAAACAAACAGAGAAAACTTTTGTATCACCTAAAAGCCTTATAGAAAATGGTCAAGATGTATAAGCCAATGGTTGACAAAAAAAGAAATGCAAAGGCCCTTATATATATAATAAAATGTGGTTGGTCACAGTGGCTCACGCCTGTAAATCCCAGGACTTTGGAAGGCCAAGGTGGGAGAATAGCTTGAAGCCAGGAGTTCAAGACCAGCCTAGGCAACATAGCAAGACCCTGTCTCTATAAAAAATAAAAAAATAAATTAGCTTGGCATGGTGGTACACATGTGTAGTCCTAGCTACTTGAGAGGCTGAGGAGTGAGGATTGCTTGAGCCCAAGAGTTCAAGGTTGCAGTGAGCTATTAATATGATTGTGCCACTGTACTCCAGCCTGAGTGACAGAGCGAGACCCTGTCTCTAAAAAAATTTAAAAAGAAAATATAGATAACCCTCACTTACATTAAAAGAAATGCAAATTATAATCACATTGAGACTATTTTCTTACCTATACATTTTGTAAAAATAGAAGTATGATGACATACTCTATTACTAGAGTCTGTGAGGAAAGAGACTCATATAATTCTGGTGGGAAAGCCAAATGGTATTTCCCTATGGAGGAGAGTTTTGTAGTATCTAGAAAATTTATATATGTATTTGCCCTTTAATTCAGCAATCCTACTTCTAGGGATCTATCCCAAAATACATTGGCAAAAATACAAAATTATATACACACATTGCTCTTCAATACAATAACAAGAACAGAAACAACCCAATGTCCATTAGTTGGGGACTAGTTGAATAAACCGAAACATCCACAAAATAGAGTTCTATTGAGCTGTTAAAAGAAATAAGAAAGAGGCCCAGCACAGTGGCTGATGCCTGTAATTCCAACAATTTGGGAGACCAAGGCAGGAGGATCACTAAGGCCCATGAGTTTAAGACCAGCCTGGGCAATATAGCAAGACCCCATCTCTACAAAAATAATTAAAAATTTAGCCAGGCATGGTGGTGCATGCCTGTTGTCCCAGCTACTCAGGAGGCTGAGGCAGGAGCATCCCTTGAGTCCAGGAGTAAGAAAGATCTCCTCTATATACTATGGGAATGATCTCCAGGATGTATTGCTAAGTAAAAAAAGCAAGGTGAAGAACAGTGTATATAGAGTATGCAACATTTTAACCAAGAAAAGGCAACAGAATATGAATACAAATAAATACACACACATAAATGTGCTTATATTAAAAAGAAAGGAAGGGATGGAAGAGAAAGGAGAGGGGGAGAGGAAGAGAGAGGAGATAGATAAACTGAAAACCAATAAAAAAATGGTTACCTTTAGGGGAAGAGTGGGAATAAGGTGAAGAGGCTAGGGATAGAAGCTGGACTTCTCCAAATGTAGTAGTTTTTAACTTTAGAATCATGTAAATACTGATTATGTGTAATTACATAATTACAAAATAAAATTAAATAGAAATGGGAAAAAACAATCCCTGCAAAGATGCAAAATGAAATGAGTTGGTGATTGAGCCCCACAGAGAGTTTATTTCCTGTGCCTCTAAACATGGTAACTTGATGCCATATTCCTAGTTAAGCGTATCCTAAGGACAAAAAGATCAGCAAAGGAATCTGTTCATCTGTTTTAGTAATCACATTGTTAGCAAAAACCAGTATGTATATGTATTATATACCTACATATATCAAAAATAAAGCAAATAAATAATTATATTAATGTGGGTGGGAACAAAAAATTTCAATGTGTGATAAGAGGTACAAATATAAAATCAAAGAAGTTAAGCAAAAACCCTGTAGTCCTAGGTTTGACATAAAATGAATATCATTATTAACTCAACATATCTTTCTCTTTAAAAATGTATTTCATAACTCTGTCCACTGAAAATGCTGGGAAACAATGACCGACCCAGTAGCAATGATCTCCCATAATACCTAGCTTTTCTCTTGAAATGCCATTCCCCACTAAAAGGAACCAGGTCTGGGGCAAGAAACGTGGAAAATGACCCTGGGACTTTTTTTTTCTTTTTTTTTTGAGATGGGAGTCTCACTGTATCACGCAAGCTGGTCTCTAACTCTTGGGCTCAAATGATCCTCCAAGCTCAGCCTCCCGAGTAGTTCGCCATGCCTGGTCAGAACATCGTCATACCAGAGAACAAGGAAGTTATCAAAGACTACTAGGGTCAAGGACTACTGGAGAGATAACTTATAGGGGCTTCCTCTGTTGAATTCATAATTATATTTTTTTAAACTTTCATTAATCACTTTGGAAGATAGGCAACCAACTTATTCTGAAAACTGGTGGAGAAAGAATCAGTCATTTATCTTACCTTTCTAAAACAAACTGTACCTCAAGATAACCAACAAATAGATGTGAGAAAGTTCTTTTTTTTTCCCCTGAGACAGGGTGGCTCTGTTGCCTGGGCTGGAGTGCAGTGGCATCATCATAGCTCACTGCAACCTCAAATTCCCGGGCTCAAGCAATCCTCCTGCCTCAGCCTCCCAAGTAGCTGCGGCTACAGGCAAGTGCCACCACACCTGGCTAATTTTTCTCTTTTTTGTAGAGATGGGGTCTGAGTCTTGCTCAGGCTGGTCTCGAACTCCCGATCTCAAGCGATCCTCCTGCCTTGGCCTCCCAAAGTGCTAGGATTACAAACCTGAGCCACCTTGTCCAGCCCAATGGTTTCAGTTACTGCATTTCAAGTCCCTAGATTAGCACAGATTCTATTATGTGTTTTAATAGAGGTATATTTATGTAAATACAGGATTCTTGCCTCTTATGTTCACTTGTTTGATAATCTGATTGTCTTTCTTCCTTTCATGCTAACAGAAATTCCCTCTAGAATCTAGACAATTTTACACACATCATTACATCAAGTCCATTATTAATGTCATCATTACCACACCTAGATGCCAAAGCCTCCATCATTTCCATCTCTGTTTATGCTGACAGAGGATAGTAATTTACAAGTCTGTGGCTTGGGGTTTAGAATACTCCCTGGGTTCCAGAACCTAATTAATTCTTTTTTTTTTTTTTTTTTTTTGAGACAGAGTCTCACTCTGTTGCCCAGGCTAGAGTGCCGTGGCATCAGCCTAGCTCACAGCAACCTCAAACTCTGGGCTCAAGCGATCCTTCTGCCTCAGCCTCCCGAGTAGCTGGGACTACAGGCATGCGCCACCATGCCCGGCTAATCTTTTCTATGTATTTTGAGTTGTCCAGCTTATTTCTTTTTATTTTTAGTAGAGACGGGGGTCTTGCTCTTGCTCAGGCTGGTCTCGAACTCCTGAGCTCAAAGGATCCTCCCGCCTCGGCCTCCCAGAGTGCTAGGATTACAGGCGTGAGCCACCGCGCCCGACCCTGTATAGGCTTTTAAATTCCCAGAGGGTAGAAATCCCATCCGTCTAAAGCTCTCCTTGAAGATGCTACTACAACACTAGTAATGAAGAGGTAGGCATTCTATAGCAGAACACTAGTCATTCCAAGATAAATGAAAACTTAAATGCACACATTAAAAACTTTCGAGGTCAGGATCCCCTCCTCATCTCTCACCACCCCCAACCTTATTAAAAGAAGCATAAAAGGGGAGGAAAAATTGAGTGCATGCCAGGAATGGAAGCATTCACACAGGAAGGGCCCTAGCAGGGTGGGTAAGCATGGGAGGCTCCGAGGGGCATAGACTCCCCCCATCTGAACCTATCTTCAACCCTGAAAATCTTTCTTTTTTTTTTTTTTTGAGAGACAGGGTCTCATTCTGTCACCCTGGTTAGAGGGCAGTGGCATGATCACAACTCACAGCAACCTCAAACTCCTGGGCTCAAGCGATCCTTTTGCTTCAGCCTCCTGAGTAGCTGGGACTACAGGCACGTGCCACCACGCCTCGCTAATTTTTCTTTTTCTGTAGAGATGGGGTCTCAGTATGTTGCCCAAGCTGGTCTCGAACTCTTGACCTCAAGCGATCCTCCCACCTTGGCTTCCCAAAGTGCTAGGATTACAGGCGTGAGCCACTGCGGCTGGCCAACCCTGAAAATCTTGAAGCCCCAGTGTGTAGGCCCTCCAAGTGCCACCCCTTTCCTCCACTGCATAAAGAGCAGAAAAAAAGCAAGTCTCTTCCTCAGACTTCAGCCCCCCTCTGGCCTGGCCAGGCCCTCCTCAAGCACGAACAGCCATCCTCTCTCAACTTCAGTTTCTTTTCAACCTGGAGACACTCTCTGAGCTCCTATCATTCAAAAGTCTTTTCCAGAGGCCTCCATAGGATTTTCCATAATAATAATCAAAGATAAATCCCAGTGGGCCTCTCTTGAGTCTCACTCACACTTCCCAGGCCAACTCTCTTCCTTGAGTCTCCCAGGCGGGAACCCGGGATGGGAGGTCACAGACCTTCGAAATCTGACAGAAACTCCTCAAGGACAAGCGCAGAAGTCAAGCCTCCTTCAAGAGTCACAGCAGCCTACCACCACAGGGAAAGAAAGGGCGGCGAGGGACTCCAAAGCCAGACTCAAGAGCAGAAGCCAAACTCTCGGGAAACCCTGCAAGGCCCCCAGGAATTCCGAACCTATCTCCAAGTCCCCATTAGGCTCCTCAACCCTTCCCCCCTCCTCCCCCCACCTCCTGCCCAGCCTAGCCCACCCTGCCCAAGGCGCTCCTGTCCTGTCCCCACCTCTGGCCGTTGGGGCACGCCGCACCTGGAGCTGCCCAGACCTGGCTTCGAGAAGGCCTGGTCCCGCTGCGGCTGCCAAAGCATGCGCGGCCCCGCCCCCAGGGGCCCCTCTGACCAATGGGATTCCTTCCCGTCCCCAGGGCCCCGCCCCCATCGCGACACGCGGCTAACGGTCCTAACGGTTTTTTTTTTGAGACAGAGTCTCACTCTGTTGCCTCCTGGGCTAGAGTGAGTGCCGTGGCGTCAGTCTAGCTCACAGCAACCTCAAACTCCTGGGCTCAAGTGATCCTACAGCCTCAGCCTCCCGAGTAGCTGGGACTACAGACATGCGCCACCATGCCCGGCTAATTTTTTCTATATATTTTTAGTTTTGCCGATTATTTTCTTTCTAATTTTAGTAGAGGCGGGGTCTCGCTCTTGCTCAGGCTGGTCTCGAACTCCTCAGCTCAAAGGATCCGCCCGCCTCGGCCTCCCAGAGTGCTAGGATTACAGGCGTGAGCCACCGCGCCCGGCCCCGTCCTAACGGTTTTAACGCTCCTTACAGTCTTAACGGTCCTAACGGTTTTAACCGCGCTAATTGCGGGCTGGGCAGGCGGCCTACATCGCGCCACACACAGCCACACGCCACACCCAGCCCACGTTGCCTCGCATAGGACGTAACCTCACATCCCCACACTCACACCCAGCGGCCCACCTGGAGCCCACCTGGCATCCCCTTGAAAACCCGGACACGCTCGCTTGTCGCCTGACCTACACTCCACTGCATGTGCCAAGAACAGCGAGGGCCGGAACCCCAGGGATGGCGAGGTGCTGCCTGTGAGAGCAGCATGTGGGCTGGACCAGGTGGCCAAGCGCCAGGGCATGGCTCAGAGCAAGGGCAGGGCAAAGGGGAGCAGCTGGGCGAGAGGCGCTGTGAGCAAATGGGGACACAGAATTGGGGCCCTGGAGGAGACAGAAAGGAGGAAAGAAATCGTCTGAGGTTCTTGGCCTGCTGGATGCGGAAGTGATCTAAGGGCGGGGACAGCGAGTGTAGCGCAGGCGGGATCTATTTAACTCTGCCTCTGGTGGTTGATAACTTAGAAAGCAATGAAACAGGATGAGATCACCAATGAAGGAGTATAGATGGAAAAGAGATTGGATTGAGCCCCAGGACACACAACTAGTTTAGAGTCCTTGGAGATGAGGGAAAAGCAGCCAAAGAGTTGGAGCAAGTAGGCCGGGCGCGGTGGCTCACGCCTGTAATCCTAGCACTCTGGGAGGCCGAGGCAGGAGGATCACTTGAGGTCAGGAGTTCGAGACCAACCTGAGCAAGAGCGAGACTCCGTCTTTACTCAAAATAGAAAAATTAGGCATGTGCCTGTAGTCCCAGCTACTCAGGAGGCTGAGACAGTAGGATTGCTCGAGCCCAGGAGTTTGAGGTTGCTGTGAGCTAGGCTGACGCCACGGCACTCGCCCCAGGCAAGAGAGTGAGACTCTGTCTCAAAAAAAAAAAAAAAAGAGTTGGAGCAAGTGTTCAGGGACAGGGGAGGGACGCCAGGAGAGTGAATTTCTCTGGAAGCCATCTGGAACTGTTTCAATGAGGAGGAGATCAGCTGTGACAAATGCTGCTGGTATGTTGAGGAAGACAAGTGAGAATTTTTCAGGAACAGTAACAGTGTAATGGGGACAAAAACCTGATTGGTGTATGGATTCAGAAAACCAGAAGGAGCGATTTGGTATACGCATACAATGGAAAACTACTAAGCAATAAAAAGAATTGACCAATTGATACCCACAACAAAACGGATAAATCTCAAAATAGTTATGCTGAATGAAAGCCAGACACAAAACAATACATACTGCATGATTCTATTTATATAAAATACTAGAAAATGCAAATCTATAATGACAGAAAGCAGAACACTGGTTGCCTGAGGCAAGTGAGTGCCATAGGGAAAGATTACAAATGAGCAGAAGGAAACCTGAGGGTGATGGACATGTTTGCTGTCTCGAAGGTGATGTTTCATAGGTATATACATATATCAAAATGTATTAAGTATGCACACTTTCAATATGTACAGTTTATTGTGTATTAATTACCTAAACAAAGCTTTAAAAGTAAATACAGATAGAGTTGTGAATTTAAAAATAAATACAGATAGGTATAAGGAAGGTTTCCATTCTGCCCTTCCTGATACCATTTCCCTTGCTCCCCTACCCGGGTGACTTTTATCCTGAGTTTGTTGCTTATCATTTCTATGTATGCTTGTGCTTTTTACTCATAGCTCATATGTGTGTATCCATAAACAATATATAGCATTATTTTCCTTCTTTTTGTTTTTCAGAGATGGGGTCTGGCTCTGTCACCCAGGCTGGAGTGCAGTGGCGAGATCATAGCTCACTACAGCCTCAAACTCCTGGACTCCAGGGATTCTCCTATCTCAGCCTCCTCAGTCTCTGGGATTAACAGGCTTGAGCCACCTTGCCCAGCTCTAATTTTACATGTTTGTATCATTTTATAAATGGCATACTTTGCACATCTTTCTATAATTTGACTTTTTGACTCAATATGTTTAAGATTTCTCTCTATGGATTCAAATATCTGTAACCCCTACATAGTAACCATAGTAACTCCAGTATTTCATTGTGTGACTATAGCCCAGTTTCCTCATTGTCTTGTTGGTAAATAAATACTTGCACTGCTTACAGTTTTTCCTCTATGTAGATGCTACAATGAACATTTTAATACCTGTGAGTCCCTGGGAGAGGATTACACTAGGGTAGACTTTCTGGTTATTAGGGCTAGTGCCATTGATACTAGTAGGGTCTGGGTGTTTCCTACTGTTGAACTTTTTAGAAGCTGATTGCCAGCTTCTTTTGGTTAGTAAAGAGATGAACTATTCATGTTTCTTTGTTACAAATAAAAGAGAATCAGTCAATAATTTCCCCAAGGGTAGCTCAGAATGGAACCATGATGTCAAATCTTTGCATTCTCCTTCTTATGCTCTTCTGTTATGCTTGCCTCCTTCACTCAGCCCTCGTAACATTCACCTGTCATGATCTGGTCACCACAAACTCTTAAGAAAGAAATAAGTTGGCAGAGCCTTCTTCTGAAACAGCAATTTTATCCTGAGAGATACCAACCCCTTTAACATTTCTTCTGACTCCATGGAATGCTTTCTAAATTTATATATATCCCTGGCAGTATGGATGCATAGTTTTCTAAATGCAGGATTTGCCTCTGAAATGTTCTTTAATATTTCATTGGCTGTGAGTCCATCAGACTCCACCGTTTATGTTTCTATATATAAAGGCTCTCCCAGATGGTTAAAGCCAGGGGGCAGATTTCTCTCTTTGAGAAGAAATAGAGCAGCAAGGACAAAAGGGCAACAGGCAAGGTGCTGCCTCAACAAACAGCAGCATTGTGCAGTCATAACCTCCCCTTGTCACTAAGCAACAAGAAGTTGACCTCCGGAGATTCTCTTTCCTCAGACATAACCTCAAAAGGACAAGAGGAAAGTTTGCCTTTTCGGCTCCCTTCCTGGAAAGATGCAAAGTGCTTTAGGAGGCTCCTGGGTAAGAATGTGCTTTACAGTTAATCCTGGCCCCTCACCCTCAGGTTGTACCTGAAATCTGAGTGAAGTGAGAAGGGTTGCATCCAGCATCCAGCCTAGTCTGGTGGAGGACCCTGAGCTGCCCACTTCCCCTCCACCATCCCGAAGTCACCCCTGGAGGCTGCCTAGTCTTCCTGACACTATGCCCCTTTGCATGCATCCTGGTCTTCTGCAAGCCATATGAAACTCCTAGTCCTCTGGCCACCCCATTTTATTCCCAGTTTATTGTTTGATTTCCCCCTCCATGCCCCCCACCAAACTTTTGGAATTTGACTGCTTTCTAGTCTGGGAACATTTTGAGGGAAAAGACTTTTTGTCCATCTGTATTTCCCATGCCCAGCTCCATGCCTGGAATACAGTAAAGGTGCAGTAAATACTGTTGAACTAACCTGAATAGAGGGCAAGGGGTTCTTGACAGATAGCAGAGGAATGGACAGACAAGTAAAATGACTGAAGTCTTCAATGGGATGAAAAGGTAGGGGCTTCCTAGACCTGCTGAGGAGCCCACTGTGATTGTCAGAGGCCAGGCTCAGGGCAGGTTCCTCTGCTCAGAGTTATGACTGTGGAGGACCAGACAAGACACACCTATCCTCTGTACAGAGAACACAGGACAAAGAGGTTGGGCCATAGGAGTTCCCAGACAGGCGTCCACCTAATGACATTGGTACAGTATAGCCCCTTCCTGGACCCCTGATAGGTGTTCATTTCTGTCTTCTGCCAGTGCCTTTCTCTGAAATTCTCTCCAGAAGGTATCCTCCATTGGTGAAATTTCCTTTTGGAAAGTTTATACCTTGCTTAGGTGCTCCAGTTTCAGGGGGTGCCCCTTTTACTCCAGAATAGCAGAGTGTGTGGCAAATGAGTATTCACAACTTTGTCAATAGAGGCAGAAGGAAGATCCATTGGACCTTCTCTCATCAGGGACCCTTGATCAAGGAGGACAACAAAGGAGACTTCTTCTCAGACTCCTTAAGGAAGGGCTACACCACTGGATAGTGGCCCTGCCCAAAAAACTCTGCTCTGAGCGAATGGTACCCCTTCCCCACACATGCATAGCCCACCCAAGTGAGTCAATGCAGCTGAGGCCAATTGTCCTAATGATGCATGGAGACACTTCTCTGCTGGCCCTTCTCCAAGAGTGTCCCAATTCCTCAGATTCTTTCTGTTCTGTCAGGAATTCCCAAAAGGAGCTTCTGGCATAGCTTCCCTAGAAACTTTAGATGGGGTCCTGAGGTCTGGGGCCCCTGGTGGCAGTTCGAGTGGGGTTACCCTCATGCCTTTTTTGTCACAGCATAACAGTGGCTTCTATGGGCACTACAGAAGCCAGTTCAAGAGTCAAAGTGCTGGAGAATACCGCCTTGCAGCCAAACCCCAGCCTCCAGCCGTGTTCCTGCAGCGATGTCAGGTACAAGGCAGCCCTGAGGGCAGTGGCGGTGACTGGGCCAGTTCCTGCCTCTCCTGGGATCCAAAAGCATCATCTCCAACCCTTCCACAGCTGGACTGACTCCTGGGACTAGCAAATCCCTGGAACAGGGATGAAATTTTGCCCCTCTTCCCTGAAATGTCAGATCTTCCCTCTACAGACAGGGTGAAGAAGAGTGGGTGCCAAACTGGACAGTCTTGCTCACTGTCCTTTCTAGATGGAGGAATGGTCAGGGCCCAGATGGGGTGGGTATCTATGGAGAGAGAACCTCCAGAACCCATGACGTAAGCCTTGAATTTTGCTGACAACGTCAGATTCCTTGATGCCACGAAAGCCCGTGATCCAGCCGCCAGGCAACCTCACAGTCCAGGACCTGCTGGGAAGAGGAGGCATCCTCTGGTCAGGGAAGTAGTGCAGGAGGTGACTGGGTACTGGCCTGCACATTTGGCCAGGGAAGACTGGAACATAAATGATGGCAGAGGCAGCCTAGAGTGGCTGGAACAGGCTTCCAGAGAATAGCAGAGGGATGCAGGGTTTCAGGCCCTTCACTGCTTACAGGTCTGGAGACGAGGAGGGGTATCGTGCACTGTAAGTCAGGGTCCCAACAGTAGAAAGCATACTCAAAACAGGAAAACTCGGGAGGGTGTATTTACAAAGGAGTAGGTATGGAGGCCTCAGGAAAATGCAGTCTCACAGGCTGGTAACAACCAAGCAGTGGGTACCACTGGGCAGTAAGGGACAAGGGGGAAGCATGGTTCTTAGAACCCAGAAGGAGAGAAAGAGGTGTGGATAGGGTCACGCTGACAGGAGCAGTGATCCTGTGTTAAGAGACAGAGCCATGTGGAAGCTGGCTGGGAGAGAGCCAGGAGAAGAAACGCCTCCTCCCTCTTTTTCTCCATCTCCTCCCAGAGCTCCCCAGTGGCGAGATCAAAGGGGCCTTGGTGATGAGTGCACTCAGGTCAGCCTCCTGAGCAAGAGCAGAGTGAAGGAAGCCCCAGGGAGACCTGAAGGGATGCCCAGAACATGCTTCACCCACTGTACCTTCGTGCTGCCCAGCCTCTTGCCAGGTCCTATTAATACTTGACTGCCATCTGGATTTCCCAGGAATTGCTTTTCCTGGCTGAAAGCAGGGTCCTGGAGGCTGCCATGTTGTGGACACTGGACTTCTTTAGTATTTATAGTTTGAGAGTGATGAGGTCTGGGTAGTGCAGGGACAGAAGCAACCCACAGACTTCCTGCTGGATGTTTGTTGTAGCCCTCAGTGGCAGCTCTCCTTCCAGAGACTGGAACATATTCTCAATCTGTTAAACCCGTTCCACAGGAACAGACATGTAGGTGACATGTTTTGGCACTGATCAAGTGAGGACTTTATACATAAAGAATTTACTAGCATCATCAGCAGTCCCAAATAACATGATCTGTGTGTCGTGGGCTCAAGTTGTATAAATGTCAAGTCTCATGGCTCCTAAGTCTAAAGCTATTTTAATTAATAGGACTACTCAGGGAAGGTGCACATTTTATTTTCTCATTGGTTGAGAGGTACTAGGTTTAGGCTGGCAGATTGCAGCTATTGTCGTCTAAAGCCTTTTCAAAACCTAGCATCCCACTCTCCTTTAGCGTGGGTACAGGTAAAAATTTTGTCCATGACATTCAGATACAAGAAAATTCCTCTCTCTTTCTTTCTTTTTTTTTTTTGGAGACAGAGTCTCACTCTGTTGCCTGGGCCAGAGTGCCGTGGCGTCAGCCCCTCCCACAGCAACCTCAAACTCCTGGCTCAAGCGATATCCTCCCGTCTCAGCCTCCTGAGTAGCTGGGACTACAGGTGAGCACCACCACGCCTGGCTAATTTTTTTCTATTTTTAGTAGTTCTGGGCTAATTTTTCTATTTTTGGTAGAGACAGGGTCTCACTCTTGCTCAGGCTGGTCTTGAACTTCTGACCTCAAGTGATCATCCTGCCTCAGCCTCCCAAAGTGCTAGGATTATAGGCATGAGCCACCGCACCTAGCCGAAAATTCTTTTTTTGTCTTTTTCATTCCTCTTTCTAAACAAGATTAATCTATATCTAGCCTTCATCTGCCTGCCTCTTAGGAGATGTAATTCTGGTCCTATTTGTATTACTAACTAAGGTCAGACAAAAGTCCCAAACATTCATGATTGGGGGCAGGTCCTTCATCTGCCATGCCATGATTGCTGTGCCCCTGCTGTTGCCCCATGCCTCAGTCTGCCACAGAGGCTCCTCTCTCAGCATCCCACTCACTGCAGACTTCCCAGCCTCCAGCGGAATCTTCAGCCCTCACACATGTAAACACTTTCCCCTCTACAAAAACCTACCTCTTTTCCAAGGCCTCTTAGGATGAAATCCCAGCCCTAACCCCACCTGTTCAGAAACTATGGGTTTTACCACCACGGTGGAAAAGGAATCCTGAATGGTCTAGAAACAAAGATGCAGATGACAATTTTCCTCAGGGAGAATACCCAGAACTGCCTGGGTGGAGAGGAAATGACTGTGCTTCCCACCAGGCTCCCACAGTTGTGAGAGAACAAAACTTGAATCAGGGGGAACTGCAAACTAGTACGACCTCTGTGGAAAGTAATATGGAGACACTTAAAGAGCTACAAGTAGAACTACCTTTTGATCCAGCAATCCCATCACTGGGCATTTACCCAAGGGAAAAAAAGACATTCTATAAAAAGACATCTGCACTAGAATGTTTATAGCAGCACAATTTACAATTGCAAAGTGTGGAAGCAACCCAAGTGCCTACGATACAGGGGTGGATTAATAATAAAATTGGTATATGTATACCATGGAGTTCTACTCAGCCACAAAAAACAATGGTGATCTAGTACCTCTTGTATTATCCTGGATAGAGCTGGAGCCCATTCTACTAAGTGAAGTATCACAAGAGTTGAAAAACAAGCACCACATGTACTCACCATCAAATTGGTATTAACTGATCAACACTTATGTGCACATGTAGCAGTAACGTTCATCAGGTGTCAGGCAGGTGGGAGGGGGAGGAGGGGATGGATATATGCACACCTAATGGGCGTGGTGTGCACCGTCTGGGGGATGGATATGCTTGAAGCTCTGACCTGGGTGGGGCAAAGGCAATATATGTGACCTAAACATTTGTACCTCCATAATATGCTGAAATAAAAAATAAAAAATAAACAAATGAAATTTAAAAAAATAAATTGCCCAAGATAAAACTAAAAAAAAAAAAACAACCCAAAAAGCAAACAAAAAAAAACCTCGAGTCAATGGCAATCAACAGATCATCCTGCCACTGCAGGAATAATGAATTTCCAGTCAGAGCTGCCTCCAACAACAAAGTCGTCTGCATTCTAGGGCTGTGTACAATTCGGTAGCTGAGGATAGAGACAAAGGAGAAATTGGGGGTTCAATTGGAAATTGCTCCAGGCTCCCAGATTTTTCTAAAATTGAAACTTTTATTGAGATGATTATAGATTCATAAGCAGTTGTAAGAAATAACAGAGATCTCTTCTACGTTTTGCCTGGTTTCCCCCAATGGCAACATTTTGCAAAGCTGTAGTATAATATCAAGACCAGGACATTGACATTGATGCAATCACCAGTTCTGGTTCAGATTTCCCCAGTTTTACTTGTACTCATTTGTGTGTGTATGTGTGTGTGTATTAAGACCTATAGAATTTTATTACCTGTGTAGGTTCATGTAACTACCACTACAGTTAAGATATTGACCAACATCACAAGGATCCCTGGTGCTGCCCTTTTATAACTTCACTCACCTGCCTCCCACTTCTCCACCTCTCCTCCCCTGTCCCTAACCACCAATCTGTCCTCCATTTTTAAAGTTTTGTCACTTAAAAATGTTATATAAATGGAATAATACAGTAGGCAACCTTTGGAGATTGGCTTTTCTTGCTCAGCATAATTTCCTAGAAATTCATCCAAGTTGTTGTGTGTGTCAGCTGTTTATTTCTTTTCATTACTGAATAGTATTCCATGGTATGCATGTACCAGTTTGTTTAACCATTTACCTATTAAAGGATATCTGAGCTAATTCCAGTTTTTTGGGGTTATACAAATAAAGCTGTTATGAATGTGTACAGATTTTTGGGTGAACATAAGTTTTTGTCTTTCTGGGATAAATGCCCAGGAATACAATTAATGGATCATATGGTAGTTGCATGTTTAGTTTTTTAAAGAAACTGCCAAATTGTTTTCCAGGATAACTATACCATTTTACATTTCTACCAGGAATACATGAATGATCCAGTTTCTCTGCATTCTCACCAACATCTGCTGTTGTCTCTATTTTTAATTTTAGCCATTCTGTTAGATGTGTAGTGATATCTCATTGTGGTTTTAATTTGCATTTCCCTGATGTTTAATGATGTTGAACATTTTTTCATGTGTTATTTGCCATCTGTATATCATTTTCAGTAAGGCTGCATGTTGTTTGCCTATTTTCTAATTAGATTGTTTGTTATTTTATTATCGAGTTCTGAGTGTTCTTTATATATTCTAGATACTAGTTCTTTGTTGGATATGTGGTTTGTAAATATTTTCTCCCAGTCTGTGGCTTGTTCTTCATCCTCTTCACGTAGACTTTCACAGAGCAAAACTTTAAAAAGTTTTGATGAGGTCCAATTTATCGATTTTTTCCTTTATGGCTCTTGCTTTTGGTGTCAAGTCTAATAACTCTTTGCCTAGCTCTAGATTCTGAAGATATTCTATGCTTTTTTCTAAAAGGGCCCTGGGTTTTTTTTTTTTTTTTTTTTGAGACAGAGTCTTGCTCTGTTGCTCAGGCTAGAGTGCCGTGGCATCAGCCTAGCTCACAGCAACCTCAAACTCCTGGGCTCAAGTGATCCTTCTGCCTCAGCCTCCCAAGTAGCTGGGACTACAGGCATGCACCACCATGCCCGGCTAATTTTTTCTATATATTTTTAGTTGTCCAGCCAATTTCTTTCTATTTTTAGTAGAGACAAGGTCTTGCTCTTGCTCAGGCTGGTCTTGAACTCCTGAGCTCAAATGACCCACCTGCCTCGGCCTCCCAGAGTGCTAGGATTACAGGCGTGAGCTGCCACGCCCGGCCGGGCCTGTGGGTTTTTAATCCCCATTGTATCAGCTTGCTTTATGAGGAATGAGAGGTAAGGCCGGTCAGCTTCCAACTTTCTTTGAGCTTTCATTCTGTTTGGAGACTGCTACCAGCTGTCTAAGGCAGGAGGTCCTAAGAGGGGAGTTTGTTAAAGATAAATACAACAGGTTGGTTCTACCCTGAAGATTCTGGTTTAGGACTCAGAGATAGAGCCAGCCCCTGAGTTTTATCTGGGAACATGCTGTCAGCCATTGATCATACCTCCAACCCAGCCAAGCCTGAACTCACCAGATCAGGCCACTTCAGGTCTGCAACAGGAGAAGCTGAGTGGCTGGGGAGCGGATCACTCAGGGAGCAGAGGCCAAGCACAAAGGCAAGGAGATGGTCTTGGGAGAGATTCCTGCCAAGATCTGGAGGCCTAAGAGATAGTCTTTCTCTGCCTGGGCATAGGGCAAGGCTCTCTGGCCCTAATTGAGCCAAAGGAAATACTCTGGTCCAGGACCTTCTATTCCAGTTCATTGATTTAACCGCAAACGTTCATTGAGCACAGTGCCAGGCCTTGTTCTCAGTGTTGGAGTTATAGATGTGAGCAAGACAGACAATAACCTTTTCCCACATGTTTATGTTATAATGGGGGGCATCCGATGATAGGCAACATCATAATACGGCAACATATCATCAGATGATAGGCAACATCATAATAATCACATAGTGTGTTAGGAGGTGGAAAATGCAGAGTTGGGGTGATGGGACTACTGGCATAGTGCTCAAGGAAGGCCTCTCAAGAGGGAGGTGAGTGGGAACTATATGGCCAGCAGAAGGAACAGGTGGTGCTAAGGCCTGAGGTGGGAGTACCTGGTGTATCTGAGGAAAAGTGGGGAGACCAGCATATCTGGAGGTAACAGAAGGACCAATATCATATGGGTCTCATGGACCACTATGATGACTTTGGCTGTTACAAACAGGCAAACTGTTGTGGAATTTAAACACACTGATGTGATCTAATTTACATACTAACAATTATTCTGGCTGCTAAGAGGACAATAGACTGGAGGGGCAAGCTTGAAAGCAGGGATTCCAGGAAGGAAACTGTTGCAATGAGGAAAGTGCCTTAGACCAGAAAAAGCAGCGGGCATGCTGAGGAGGGGTCTGATCCTGGATACATTTTGATGGAAGTATCAACAGGATTTCCTGGCACATTCAATGTGTGGGGTATGAGAAAAAAGAATCAAGGGGACTTGAGATGTTTGGCAGGATCTAGCTGCTGTGGCCTAAGCTGGTGAGGGTCTAGGTGGAGTGGGTTTGGGGGTGACCCAAAGCTTATTCATGTGTTTGGAGACAGCCCATTAGGCATTGACATGGAGGTGTGGAGTAGGCAGTTGCTACTCCACATTGAGTCTGGAGTTCATGAGAGAACGTAAGCTAGAGACAGAAATTTCAGTTTCCAGATGGCATTTAGGGCCAAGAGCCTGGGTATGCTGATGAAGGAGTAAGTGTGGACAGAGGGGAGGAGAAGACTGAAGTCCTGAGCACTAAAGGGCCCAACATGAAACTCAACCACCGCTCCCCTGATGGCAGGATGTCCTGGCAGATGCCTCAGCCCCCTCCTCAGTCAGCGGCTTCCTCTTCAGGGCAAGTCCCCAGATGAGATACCCCAGGAGTGAAGTGTTACTTTAATTTGTCTCTGCGTTTTCAGCATGTTGGCAGCTTAGCAGTTCAGGGGTAGTGGCTCCTGGCAGCTTCCCTCCATTGTGGGCCCTGAGGTAATTTCTTGTTGGGGGAGTAAGCATCATTTTCTCCATTCACCTTATTTCTCACTGTCTTTCAAGGAGCCAGCACAGCAACACTTCTTCTCCAAGCATGACAACCGCACTTCCTTCGACAAAGTGAGTGCTGAAGAGAGGAAGAACAGGCAGTCCCCCAGCCTCAGTTTAAGTCAGGACATAGCAGGTGGTAGGGTGGAGGGGATAAGACATTGAGGGAGGGCTCCTTATGCAAACAGAAGAGTGCCTATCTTCCCCACAACCTTTCTTTTCTGGGAAACAGCCCATTCCCCAAATGGAGGCACCTCTGTGTTGGTTTCCTCCACCAGCTTGCCTGACAATGTGCAAATATCCTGAGGGCCACTGACTTTCTGGGTGCTTCACCCTGGAATGGAAGGCATTGCTAGGAAGGCAGGCCAAGGAGGCCAGAGTACAGGACAAGCATCACCAAACAGACTTGAAGTTAGGAGGGGCCCAAGGAGGTGCCTGGTGCCAGGACTGTGGGCCAAGGGCCCGTACCGTTGAGGAGGGCCCCTACTGCCTACTGCAGGGAATCAGAAGGCGAAAAGACCTGGAGCGTTTGTGGCAGCGACACACCTTCCTGCGTTGGGCACCCTGTGAGACGGAGTTTCGCCAGCAAGAGCCCCTGGAATCTTCCTACCAGGCTGATTTCCGGCCAGGCCCAGGACTCGGTGGCCTCCCTCAGCGCCTCGTCCACTTCGTGCAGGTCCAGCCTCCCCGAGCCAGCACCACCTACCAGCAGAACTTCTGCCAACCATCCTGGCCTGGTCACTGTGGTAGTGACAAGGTAGGGTCCCAGGCGCCAGTCACCAACACACTGCCTGACATCCTGGGGATCCCGAGACCCAAGCTGCTGTAGCACTACCTTCATGCTGGGGTCTCTGAGTGTCTAAACTGTTCCAAAGCATTAAACGATGACAGCTGACACAGCAGCTTATCTATACTTGCAGAGGTCTCAGAGGCTGGATACCAGTGGTGTGCTGCCAGGCCCTGTGCCTGGCTCCCGTGGCACTTGTGCCATGATGTCTGTGTCCTCGGCATGGGAGGTGCTGTCCAGGGAGCCCTGACACTGAGTGAGAAAGGATAAAACCTGCAGGAAGCTAAGAATCCCAGAGAGGTGCCAGGACTTTGGGCCAAAGGCCCATACCGTTGAGGAGGGTCCCTACTGCCTGTTGCAGGGAATTGGAAGGCGGAAAAGCCGCAGCAGATGGATTCCAGGGTCCCAAATACTTCTTGTTCTTGCAGCAAACTCAGCTGTGAGCCCCTTGTATGCAGTGTAGCTGCAGGGAGAGCAGAGCCAGAGGCCCCTAGTAGTGGGCAGCAAAGGCTGGAAGAGGCAAGGGTTGGCCACAGGAAACTCCTGCCCTTGAGGGGTTTAGTGGGCGGCCACACGGTCCTGCCCAAGAGCTGGCTGCCCCAGAGCTGGGACAGAGGGAGACTGCCCTGGCCATAGCACCCATTGGACCACCTCTCCGTATATGGATGAGCAGACACTCATCCACAGGAGAAGACACTGTGTGACTTGGACCTGGAGGTCATTCTAATCCTATGGTGTTGTGTTGTTGTTATTTTCTTAACACTTCTCTAGTCATCCCTATCAGTGCCCCTTAACACTCAAGATAGTAGGGGAGGGCTGTTATCTCATGTCACCAAAGGAAAAGCTGAAGCTTAGATGGGGCTAAGACACCAGATCACTCTGAGGGCAGAGACCAGATCCAAGGGGCTCCCTCTGGACCCTCATCCCTGGGAGCATTGAGGAGGAGACAGGGGCTGTAGAGGCAATGTAGGAGTCCACACCAGGGGATACACACCAGATTTTAGCAGCACTTTTACTTCCACATCCAAGTCCCTGGGTCCTCACAACAGCCCTGTGAGGTAGGAAGGGCAGTAAGGTTTCAGAGATCCCCATTTACAGATGAGGATGCTGAGGCACAGAGAGGTGAAATGACTTGCCCAAGGTCATACAACCAACCGTGTAGAGGGCCCAAAACCAGCATTCCTCTGGCCCTCTGGCAGTTCTCAAATCCTCTCCATTCCCTCTGTGTCCCCCACCCTCTTTGAATTCTCCTGGGTCTAACAGGGACCCTCAAGGCAGGTTGGCAGCTGGCATTTTTCAGGAATGGCCACTGGGGTAGGCCTGGTCAACTACAGATAGGCACTGACCCTGTGGGGCATGAGGCCAGGTCTCTCCTCTCCCCACTTCCCAGCTGGACAGAGGGCCTACTAGGATCCAGGGCAAGGGTGGAGCTATGCATGGTCCATGAATGCACGGTGATAAAGATAGGTACACATGGTAAGCATATGTGTGTCCTGCACTAACCCAAGTCCCCAAGGCAGTGTTTCAAGTGCCTGCCCCTGTGCCTCTCTCATCCCACAGAGCCACAGTGAGTGTCCTCAGCAGCAAAAGGAGCCATAGACCTCTGCCTCTGGCACTGAGCTGCTCCGGTAGATAGGTCTTATCAGGCCTTCATACTCCATCACGCAGACACAGTGCCTCCACAGCTTGACTGGGACCCTGGGCCACACCCCCAATAACAAACAGCCGGGGCCCAGCCTGTAGGCTAGAGCAGGAGCAGCGGGCTGTGGGCATGGCAGGCAGTACCTCCCAGCGCCGCCGTGCAAGGCTGAAGCTCTCCACGGAGCCCAGAGGGCATGGCTGGTTTCCTGCAGGAAGGAGATAGAAGGTTGTTAAGAGGCACAGGCTAAAAGGGGCTCCAAGCCCTTTTGCTCCCTGAGTCCACAGAGTAGTCCAGTAGGTGCCCACTGCTCACCCCCAGATGAGCTATCAGTGCCTTGTTCTTCATTGTCCCTGTTTATCATTTGTTCATTCATTCATTCATATTTCTATTTGTGCACTTGGCTGGGCATTCAGCAGTCATTTGTCCTGTTTCTGTCTCCTAGGCCCCTGCTGGTACAGAGCCCTTAGTCAGGCACTAGGGGATACCCTAAGAGCAGGCCAGGCAGACCACACCCTACCTGCTTCATTGGTAGGGAAAGGAGTTCACAAAGCCCTGACACCTGGAGAAAGGCAGAAAGGGGTGTTCATGCTGGGGACTACCTCTTTCCTGTCTTCGGCCTCCTTCCTCTCTCTAGCCCCACAGAGACTTACCAAGGCCCCCAATGGCCACAACGTGGCCCCCAAGGGAGCCAACCACAAAGTCAGCCCTTTTATCTCTCATGCGCAGGCTTCGAGGCAGCTTGGTCCATGACCCTGCAGAAGAGGGGAGGTTGGTTCTAGTCACATAACCACTATGCCCCTCCATCCCATGGAGAGTGGGAGGATAGCCAGGATAGCCACTGCTCACCATGTTCCAGGTCAAACATCTCCACAGTGTTGACAAAGTGTGGGCGGGAGTAGAAATTGTGGGGCCCAGGCTGCTGCAGGCCACCCAGGCTAAAGACACTGCCTTCAGCCATGGCACAGCCAGCAAAGGCCCGGCGGCTGGGCAGGCTTGGGTGCCGGGTCCAGGTACAGGCCTCCAGATCAAAGGCTTCAAAAGCAGTCACTGGGAGCTTGCCTTGGCGGCCCCCTGTCAATGAAATTGGGGCACCTGGGAGGGAGCCCAGGGGACTTGGTGGGCTCCTCACCAGGTTGCTGATCTGCCTGGCCCAACCTCCTATACCCAGTTGTGTGCACACTTGCACGTGGATCAACCACTCCACAGACCCTCAGGCACTGGGGTTTGGTTTTCCAACCCCAGCAGAACCACCGGGGTCAGAGCCCCGGAACAGGCCTGGATCATCCCAGCGAAGCTTCCCTTGTTCTGCCATCCTGGACTGAGCTTGATCCCTATGCCAGCCAACCTATGGGGATGAGGACTTCTGAACTCTGAGCCCCTTTCTCACATCTCCCAGGGCCTTACCCAAGACATAGATCTTGTTCCCGTGCAGGAAGGTGGAGGCCCCGTAGCAGGGTGTGGGCATGGAGGGTAGCGAAAGCCAGCAGTCCCGGCGGGGCTCATACACCCGTACCTGGGCCTGGGGGGCTGTGTCAGAGCCCATTCCCCCCAGAGCATACACCATACCATCTGCATAGAAAAGAGTAGTTCAGACTGCACCCCAGCCTGGCCAAGGCACTCCACCCTGGGAGTTGCCCTGGTCAGGGCTGGAGACCCATGTGTTTGTGGCATCCCTCTCCAGCAGCAGAAACCCTACTGCCTGCCTAGAGTGGGGGCTGGGAGAGCTGGGATTCCCATTCTGGCCAGGGCCCCTCTGAATGAAGAGCAGGAGGCAGCTGATCTAATTATAATCTGTCTCTGTCTCCCTGGAGACGCTATGGCAACGGAGTCTGGCATCCAAGCAGGGCTGGCCTGGACCGGTGGTCAGACCTGGAGGCCAAAAGGTGGAGGCTCCCCTTGGGGGAGGAGGCTGGGGGGGTGGTTTAAGCCAGGGGTGGGGAGCATATGGGGACCTGCTCAGCATGGAGTTCAGTCTGGGGACGGGGCTCTGAAGATCAGTTCGGGGTAGGGCTGGGAGAGGGGATTGAGTTTGCAAGGTAGAGGTGTTAGCCACAAGCCTTCTGCTCCAGGAGCCTTGCCAGCACCTCTGTACCACACTCTTAAACTAAAGTAGGCTCTTGTCCTCTGTAGGCCCTCAGGGTCAGCTAGGGCCATGTCTGGGGGACTTGGGATGAAGGGCCAGTCAGCTAGGGGCTTCCATGGCAACCATGTCCCCAAGTCAGCTTGGCCTTTGTCCACATCAAGCTCCCTGGTGTGTGTGGAAGGGAGAGAGGAGTCAAAGCACTTCCCAGGCTCTGAGCCAAGGCCCTCCTCCCCTCTCCCACCCCAGACTATTTATAACCCCAGGAGTCATTAGGCTATATTGCCCCTTGTCTCTTAGAAATGAGGAATGGTGCGGGGATGTGGCTGGGGCCTCCCATCATCCTGGGGATCAGCCTGGGTTCTGCCTCCCACCTCATAGCCAGAAAAGGCAGTTAACAGAAGGCTGCCGTAAGCCTAGCTCAGAGCTAGGCGGAGAAAATACTGGAGGCAAGGCCACGTCTAGGGCATCCATTCAAAAATTACAGCTTTCTTGTTTAATCTCTGAGGGTAAGGTACTAAATCAGGAGAGAATAGAGGGTGTTGGGGCACCTGAGGGGCCTTCCTTGGGAGGCCACTCACCTCTCTCCACAGTTGCAACCCCCATGGCTGCTTGAGGGAGGGTGGCCCGACGCTCCCAGCGGCCCTCATCAGACAAGAAGGCCTCCACAGCAGCTACTGGACTCTGGACCTCATCCACACCACCCACCACTAGCACCTGCTTGCCCAGAACCACAGCAGCTGCGCCAGCCCGGGCAGTGGGCAGGGGCGCCAGTGCCAGCCATGTGTGTGAGGCCATATCCAGTGTCTCAGCAGTGTCCAGGGGCAGTCCAGCCTGGCCACAGCCCCCCAACACCAACAGGTGCCCATCCTGGTGCGCCACTGTGCCATACACCCGGCAAGTGGGCATTGGGGGGAACACCTGCCAAGCAAAGGCCCGACCACCTCCTGTAGCCATGGCTTTCACTGTCAGTGGCAGGCCATGCTATCTGCTCAGGCTACAGGCCTCACTGGGGAGGCATGACAGGGCCTCATGTTGATTCTGCCAGGGTCACAAGGGGATGTCTGACCAGTCCAGAGACCTTGCCTTCACCTGGAGGAAAGAGGTAAAACAAAGGGTCAGTGCCACTGACCAGCCCTCAGGAAACAAATGAGCAGCCTGTAGCTGACAGCAGGGCTAGCCCAAAATCACTGGTGGGAAAGGCAGGGGGAGGACCCACTCCCTCTGGCCAGCACACCACCGAGGAGGCCCTCCTGGAGAGGGGAGGACACACCTCAGGCAACTTCCCTCCTTCCTATGAGGGCATGAGGGACTCTCCTTCCCACCCCCTGACCTAACCACTTGGAGCAACTGGGTCAAATCTGGATCTAGGTGGGAGGTAAGGTGACTAGAATAGGACTTTCCATCTTAGACCCCTTCCTTTCCCCTCAACAATCCTCACCCTGATTCTGTGTGAGTCCTACTTGTATCCTCCCCTTACTGGCTTCCAGTGTGCCCTGGGCAGCCTGGGATCCAGCCACCAGGGTTCCCATACTGCTGTCAGGGGCCAGACTCCTGGGTATCCCTATAACACCGTTGGGGCCATTCCACAGAGTTCATCTATTCCCACCAGCAAAAGGCCAGGGTCAGGGGTGTCTGGGACCGAGGTGGGTGGGGAAGGCTAGACACCAGGGTTCCACAGTCTCCCCTTGAGGTACACCCTCAGGGGTTTGCCCATGTCCAGCCCCCAGGGGGAAGACTCGCTGGTGTCCAGAAGAGTCAGGGCTGACTTGAGGATCTCATGAGCACAGGACTCTGAGGGTCCCAGAGTCCAGGGCGTTTTCAGCAGGAATGAGCAACTAGACATTTGGGTCCTCTCATGGCAGATCCCCCAAGGTCCCCATCCTCCCTTTTCCCTCCGGCTACACTCCTGGACCCCTGGCAGGAGGGCCTCCTGACCCCAAACTTCCAGCTCTCGGATGTTGGGGGGGCGGGTCTGGGCAAAAGCGCCTGGGGCTCCGCGCCCTGCGCCCCGCGCCCCACACTTCCTCTGAGGATGGCTCCCGCGGGACTCACCGGCCAGGGCTCCGGTGACGCCAGGGCACGGGGTCTGCCGTTCCGCCTCCGCTGACGCCGAATCTGGCTGGGGCTGAAGCTGGGCTCCGGCGGGCCCCCAGCTTGGCTCCGGCGCGGGGCGGGGCTGGATCAGGTCCGCCCCTCGGCCCCCCTTTCCCACCCCGACTCAGGGAAACCTCCTCCTCCTCCTGCCTTAACCCTGCACATGCCGCGGCCAGAGCAGGGCGGGCCGACCCACGGTCACACGCAAACGGACAGACAAATGGACACGTGGACACTGGGCCTGCCAGTATTTAAGGTCCGACCTTGGGTGGGGGTAGAAATGAGGCAGCGGTGAGAGGCACAAAATGTGTAGGGCGAGGGGTCGTTCTGAGCCGGACCCAGCCTGCGGGCACCGGCTATAGAGCCAGCCGGCAGAACCTAGGGGTGTGAGAGGCTGGCGCCCACCCACAGCCGCTGAGCTCGCAGAAGCCCAATGACGGGCTTCGCTGAGGCGCCCCCTGGAGGCCACTCGGCGCGTGGCCTGGGCCTCTGGTCGGGGTGGCCAGGCACAAACCAGGCCCCAGAATAGGCCCTACAGAGCACTTTGAGGCTAGGGGAGGGTGGAGGAGCAGACAGTGCCATCCTCAGAGCCTAACAGGCCCTTCCATAAGCCTGGGTAGGGGGAATTCTTGGAGGAAGGGGTAACTCTGAGCAGGGGATGAACTAGAAGAGTCAGAGGCCAGGGGACGGTTCAGGTGGATCACCATGGACTTATCCTGTAGGGCCTGAGACCTGGGCCACTCTGGGGCCCAAGGCACTTCAGAGTCCTGGGCATGCCTCTAGCCAACTCTGGGCTCAGGCAAGACCAAATTGGTGTGACAGGGGCCTACCTACCTCAGACCCAGACCCTGGCCCTGCCTATCTTCTGAGCATTCAGAGTATGAGCTGAGTCTTCAAGCTGAGGGCTCACTTGTACAGGTCACTGGTACCTGTGGGAAGAGGTCCTTTCAGTTGTCTGTCTGCTCACTGCCTTGTTCCCCTTTCATGTACAGAGCTTGTCTTAGTTTCCCCAAAGCAGACCTGGAGACAAAGATACAAGTGCATATAGTTAGTGTGGGAGGTGATGCCAGGGTATGCCAGCAGTGGCAAGGAGACAGGGAAAGCAGCCAGTAAAGGAGGGGTCATCAAGCAACCACTATAGGGAACTGGGACCAAATCCTGCTGGGGATTCTGGGAATCCAGTGTAGAACATGGGCCCCCAAGAGCAAGGGGAGTGAGATACTTATTCTCAAATCCCCATCAGTCATGGGTTGAGAGCTGTTGAGGGGCGTTAATTCCCTGGCCTACCTGACTTCTGGCCTGACCAGAGTGTGGGTAGACCCTTGCCCATGACCTTTCAGGGGCTGGTAGTTGGAGTCAGAGGGCCTGGACAAAAAGGGTGGTGCCAAGGCTGGTTACAGACTGCACAGATCCTGTCTAGAAGGCCTCCATCCTCCCATCCCACTTCACCCCAGACTTGCTTCTCACTTGGGGCAGACCCCTTCACATTTACCACTGTTACCTTTCCAAGCTCTCCCCACTCCTTTCCAGCAATTAAGCATTTACAAGCCGCCTGCCTTTAGACACTTCCCAGCACCCCAAGACCCTCTCTCCTTCCCTCCAAACTCTTTTTTTTTTTTTTTTTTTTGAGACAGAGTCTCACTCTGTTGCCCAGGCTAGAGTGCCCTGGTGTCAGCCTAGCTCACAGCAACCTCAAATTCCTGGGCTCAAGCAATCCTTCTGCCTCAGCCTCCCGAGTAGCTGGGACTATAGGCATGCGCCACCATGCCTGGCTAATTTTTTCTATATATATTTTTAGTCGTCCAGCTGATTTCTTTCTATATTTTTAGTAGAAGAGATGTTGTCTTGCTCTTGCTCAGGCTGGTCTCGAACTCCTGAGCTCAAGTGATCCACCCGCCTCGGCCCCCTCCAAACTCTTGAAGCCATCTGCCTTCACAGTCTCCACCTCCTTGTAATATGCCACCTCAGTCTGCTGCCATTGCTCCCCAAAATTTGCTCTTGCAAAAGTCACCATGGAATACCATATAGCTAAAACTAGGGGGTCCCTATGGTCATTGTCTCAACTGAAATCTTGCTAGTATCTTCAAAGTTTCACCCCTTGTGACCTCAGCTTCCTCCTCCTGGTTGTCCTGACTCTTGGAATCTTTTTCAGGCCCTGCTTCCTCTCCCTCCCTTTTGAGTGGCTCCTCAAGATTCAACATTGGCTTTTCTCCCTGGCACATGTACCCCTCTCTTGGAGCATCCCCTCCCAAGGCACTGTTTTCACTCACATCTAGATCTCCACCATATCTCTCTGCTCAGGTGGAGGTGGGCCAAGGGTCCACTTAGGATCATATAAGATGCCAACTTGAGAGCAAGGGATGGATCTTGGGATCACCCTGTCTTCTCTCTCCACCTTATCTTGTCTGATCCCATTTATGCCTCTAAGGTTCAGCATCCACCAAAGTCTGAGTAAATTAGACTGTGCTCTAATGAGTGCTCCCAAAGAGTTCTATCTGGGGCATACTAGGGACCAGGAGGCAGAAGGTTCAGCTCTGCCCTCGGGGAGCTAGGTACCCCGTGATCCTTACCCCTAATCCCTACCACCACCCCCTCCCCAGTTCTCATGTCTGGAAGAAACACACCCAGAGGATGGACTTACCTTTCCTGGTTCTCCATTTTACCCTGACCTCTCGGCTGGACATCATCAGAGAAGGATCTTCTTTTCAGGACATACCTGGGCTGGTGCCATCCCTGGAAGCTGGGCTCTGCCCCTTCATGGAAGTGGCTTTTGTTTGCCCAGCTACAGCTCACATGTACACTGGGATGCAACACTGTTGGCTTCAGAGAAGCTATAGAAGACATTGGAATAGAAGGTGAGGTTGAATCAGTCCTGAGAGTGAACAGCCAACCCTCAACCATAGACAGGGCCATAGACAGGGTTTACCCACAGTTGGGGGCTGGAAGCACCAAAGAGGGACTTCCTGATTGTACTCTGTACTGAAACCCCACTCTTCCTTTCTCTCTAACAGGACAAGGGCCTAGAAACACTGACCCCAGAGAAGCAGGAGATTTCGCAGTTCCTCTTGGATACCTTGGCTATGTTTGAAAACACTGAGGACCCCACCATCAGTACTGAGGTCCTAGGAAGCTAAGGGACACCAAGTGAGGCCTAGGGCACTGCTAAATGAAGTGGGCACTTGTCTTTAGGGGTGTCTGGACTCCTCTGTATAGGCAGGGGAAATACAGAGCAGCCAGAGGATCCTGGGGTCACATGGGGAGGGAGGAGGGTTAACACCCAGTCCCTAAACGAAGCATCCAGCCACCCTCTTATGACTGCCAATAGACTTCCACATGACCCCAACTACCAAATGTGGCACCATTGCAAGGGTCAGGGTCCAAGAGTTGTGGCAGTATTTCTGCCTCCTGGCTCAGGCTCCGACCCAACTACAAATGCCTCCACTACCTCATCCATGAAACCAGGGCTCCCATGATGGTTCCCAACCCGGACTTGGGGACCCCTGACTAGAGAGGCCTTTGGTCAGAGCTGTGGAAACTATTCTGACTCCTCATCTGAAGTCATAGACTGAAGTCATGTTTAATTTTGACCTGTTTCCTCTGAGCTGGTACTGCTTGGGCAGTGAGCCCGGTAACCAGCACCCCTTTGCTGGCCCCAGGGTATAGGTAGAAAGACTGAGATCCCAGACTCCTAGGCAAAAAGACAGGGATTCTGGACAGTGTTAAGACTGAAGGCAGGACTTCCTACTATTAAGGGGCTATCTCTCCACTATACCTGTGTACACATGCATGGGCAAGTATATTCAGGCCCACAATGGTAAACTGGGGCTCACAGAATAGACATGCATAGCTTTGGGCTTGTGTACAGCACTTGGGATCACATGTGCACATCAGCCTTTCATTCCATGTGTAGTAGGCCCCATTCTTAGGAAGAGAGGAGGAACTGCTGTCCCAGAGGAAGCATCCTTAATGCACAACAAAGGAGCTCCCCTGAGACAGTCCCTGTCACGGGGCACTCCTCTTTAAGTGGGCCTTGTCAGTGGCTAAGGGAGGACTAGAGGGTGGAGAATGGCCTGCACCTTGCCAGGAGCCCCTCCCAGATGTTACTGCACTACCAGTACTCCTCAGAGAGGGTGTCAGACGACCCCTAATCCAGTCTTAGCTGGCCTCCAGGGTGTCCTGCGTGGGGCCGCGTCCAAGGGTTCCTGTGTTCCTCAGATTCCCGCACAAGACCAGATGGGTCCGGAGCGGTCCCCGCAGCCACCACCTCCAGGCAGCCCTCCCTGGTACCTAATCTGCCCCGCTCTTAGACTTTGGGGAGAAATGGGGTCTCGAGGGTCAAGGGTCACTAGGGCGGGCTAGGTCCCGGAAGCGGAAGCGCGACACACTTCCGGCGCGCAGCGGGCGGCCATGTTGGAGCGGCGGAGGCGGCGCAGAGGCGCGTCTTGGGTCCCCGCGGCGGCGCCGGTAGGTTGGAGCCGCGGGCCTAGCCGCGCCGCGGAGGGGCGGCCCGCGAGGCTGCCGGGCGGACGGGCCCGCAGCCAACTCTTCGCGGACCCGCGTCCTCCGCCGGCCCGGCCGAGACCCCCACCC
This sequence comes from Indri indri, assembly GCA_004363605.1. Classification (NCBI taxonomy): domain Eukaryota; kingdom Metazoa; phylum Chordata; class Mammalia; order Primates; family Indriidae; genus Indri; species Indri indri. Next base: position 75,492 of record RJWJ010001826.1, on the reverse strand, counting down.
CACCCCCACCCCGCGCCCAGCGACTCCACCCTGGGGCTGCGCGGTCTCAGTCTGGCTAGCACTGCTCGACCGGCACGTTTCGCTGCCGCCATGACCCCCGCCTCCCTTCCGCGGTTCGGTCCTTAGGGACGCGGATTCCCAGCCCGAGGGCCCTGATCTGTCCCCGCCCCCGGTCCGCCTGGATGGCTCCTCTCCCGCCCCCCATCTTCCGTCAACTTCTCCTGCCGGCCGCGGGGGCACGTGTGAAGGGAAGTTGGGTGCCTGGCAGCAGCCTGTTTCCGAAGCGTCTTAAAAGCCCAGAAGACCTTTCCCGAGGGCCTGGCACAACCTGGCGGAAGAGCCCCCAGGTCACCCCCAACGTCTGTGCTGGAGAGCGTTTGTGGGTGGGAAATAGGTTCCTCCCTATTTATTTTACAGTTTACTGCCCTGGGAACTACACCCTCCAGAAAAAAAATTAATAAAATACCTAACGTCAAGTGCGAGGATTGTGCTTGGAGAATGGCCTCTGGGGAGGGGAAGTGCCTGAGACACCTGAGGATCCTAGAATGTTTCCAAACAAAGAGCCCCTGGGTACTTTCTCCAGGGAATTCTGAAGACTTCATCTGCTCCATTAGGGCAGTGAGAAGAAGCTGCACAGATGGGCCGGATGGCCCCAGGGACCTGTCTTAGCTGATCTTTTAATGCTCCCCTGCAGTTGGAGAGTTGCCTCCTGCCTCTGGGAGCTCTCACATGTTGGATTGAGTATTAGATAATAGTCATGATTGATAGCCACAGCTTCTTCAAAAAAGCCTGGGACAAGTTGGGTGTTCCCAGATGGCTTTACTTGGGCTGTACCGAGGTCTGCATCCCTCCAAGCCTGAGGTAGGAAGGCTCAGACCTCTAATGTCCACTTGACCACCATCCTATATGGGGCTTTTGGCCCCCACTTTCCTCAGAGCTTGGGCTCTTGGCTGTCTGGTTACCTAAAGATATGTCATGAGCATCTACTACTTACCAGCTTTTTAGTTTCTGTTGAAGAAAAGTTTGACTCTTTCCCTGGGTTTGGTCTCCATGTGTCTGGAGCCAGGAATTGGTCTGCTGAGTAGCCTGTCTGAGGACTCTGAAAGCAGAACTTATTGTGGGCAGGCAGATTCCCCTACCCAACCTCACCTCTGTACTTGAAAACAAACTGCTGAAGAAACAGAGATGGGCATCGATATTGAGTGTAAGTCTGGGCCCTTTGGCCAACACTCAAGGCTCTTTTTTACTCTGCCCTGACCTGTTTTTCCAGCTAGACCACCAGCCCTGACCGCAGACCCCATGGCAAGTGTGCCTTATTCTTTTTCACTTCAGAGCCATTGCATTGGTTGTTCCTCATTTCCATCTGGTTCTTTCCTGTTCATCAGTCATATCCCAGCTAAGTGTTGCCTCTCAGGAATCCATTGGCAAGCTCAGCTGACCTGAGACCCCACACCACGTGTGCCTTATTCTTTCTTAATTTGGAGCCATTGCATTGGCTGTTCCTCATTTCCATCTTGTCCTTTCCCATTCATCACTCATATCCTAGCTAAGTATTGCCTCTCCCAGGAATCCTTCCCTGACCCATTGGCAAGCTGACCTGGGTGCTACCGTACACTCCTAAGAACCTTAAAGGTGGCTTTGCCTTGCTTTCTGCACCGGCCTCCTTGAGGACAGGGCTATTTGCCTGTGTTCCCAGGGCTGAAACTAATATTAGGTTCTGGCCTCAGAAAACATAGAATTGAATTAAAAATGGGCCAGACTTAAATCTTTCCAGGAACCCAACAGTAGGTTGAATGGCTCTAAAGTGCTTCTGAGCGTGTATCCTGACGAAGCTGCCTGACCCATACCACCCTCCTCCCACCCCAACATGGTAGAAGGTCAGGAGACCAAGGTTTATACCATGGGGTGGCTCACTCTGGCCAGGCCCCTCGGTATCACAGAGAGTGGGGGCCCTGATTGACTTGTCTACCTGTTCTGGCCCCCTATCTCAGTGCCATTCTTATTGACTGTTTTCCTCTTGCCTTGGAGGTGCCAAGCACTGGTTTGCGGATACCCAGGCAGATCTGCAGTGCCTAATGCCATGAGCGTGGTGGTGCAGCATGTGGAGGAAAAAGCTGTGCACTCCTGGTCGCGTATCTCCACGGCAGGGAAGAAGGCCCTGGAAGAGGCGCTGCTTGTCTTTAACCCCATGAGCCAGGATCTCAGTGCCACAGAGGCCCAGCTTGTGGCCTTCCTGCAGGGCCTGCGAGACGATGGCTTCCAACCTACCATCCTGCGCAGTGGTGATGTGTATGGCTATAGTTCATGCACAGCCAACCCCCCAAGCCAGACAAAGCTGCAAGCTCGTGCTCCCAACCCAGCTGCCACATCACCTCCAGCCAGTGCTCCCCGAACTGCCATGCGGCTGCCCGCAGGCCGGGCTACACTGCTCCCTATGCCACTGTCTGGCAGACTGGCCAAAGCGTCCACACCAGCCCTTGCCAAGCATGCTACTACCAACCTGCTATTGAGCTCCTTGAAGCAATCAAGTGCCAACCGTGCCCGGGGTGCAGCGGTGGGCTTCCCCACCCACCTCTATCCAGGTGTCTACCCTGCCATGCGGCTCTCTGTTGTCCTTGAAGCCCTGGTTCCTCTCAAGACTCCCATGCCCTGCTTGGGTGCCAAGCACAAGGCACAGTCACTGCAGCTCTCGCTTGCAGACTCTCCTCTGAAACTGCGGAAGGGTTCAGGAAAGGGTCCAGGGAAACCCCGGTCTAAGGCTCCCAGAAAAACCACAAGCAAGGGCCCTAAGTGTCTGACTCGTAAAGGCCCCGGGGCTGGACCCCGACGAGGCACTGGGCTCCACAGCAAGACCTACAAAGCCACTGGGTCTGTCAGTGGCCTGCGAATGAAAGGGGGATCTTCCCTGGGCACCAAAAGAGCCCAGGCCAAGGCAGTTCGAACACTGGCCAAAGCTGCCTGTGCCCGGGCCAAGGTGGCTCGAACACAGGCCAAGGCCAAAGTAGCACAGGCCAAGGCCAAGGCCTCAAGAGCTAAGGCCAAGGCCTCAAGAGCTAAGGCCAAGGCAGCACGAGCTAAGGTCAAGACTGCACGGGCCAAGGCACAGGCCATGGCGGCACAGGCCAGGGCTAAGGCCAAGGCAGTGCGGGCCAAGGCCAAGGCCAAAGCCAAAGCCAAGGCAGCTTGGACCCAGTCCAGGGGCAGGGGCAGGCCAAAGGGGTCTGCTCAGGCTAGAACTGCAAGGAAGGACCAGAAAAGCCGCCCTGAGACTGTTGGACAGAAGAGGAAAAGGGCTGAGGAGGCAAAAGATCTTCCTCCCAAGAAGAGAACACGGCTTGGGCCCCGATCTCCTAAGGCATGGCTAGGGCCTGGAACAGCAAAGCTGCTTAAGTTTCGTGCCATAAAGGTAGATAAGCGCTCCTCAGATGACGAGGTGCGGCAGCGGGCTCAACGGATCCTCCGTATGAACCTATCTCCTGTGATACGGCTCCAGCCGTTGCTGCCATATTCAGCACCGTGATTGCTTCACACAGCAATGTTTGGGGAAACAGCCTAGCTGTCTGTGCAGCCAGTGGCACAGTGTGCTATACTCCAGGACTCCACAACCTCGAGGACTCTGGGTACCTCTCCAGGGCCCTGGCGGCCACCAGCCTCCTTTCAGAAACTGGAGGATGTGGTGTGGGTTGGGGTGGGTGGGCGGGTGGGGTGTTCTCATGGCGCGATGCACTGTGACTTGTTATTCAAGTTGTATGTCCACTGTTCCATCTATCACGTTTTATACCTTTCCACCTTCCAGTCTCCCTGCCCACCCTCCATGGTCTTTTTTTTGTGTATGGCCGCTGGCAGGCCAGTTGGAGCATATAGGGAAAATGGCCCCAGGAGCAGGCCGGCCAGAGAGGGGATTGTGGGAGGGGCCAGGTCCCATGCCCCTTTGGAGAGATAGGGGAAACTCAGGTGCTGGCTTCTGTGGCTGTGTGAGAGGCTTCCCCTGAGAGCAGGAATAGAGCCACTGTGAGGTAAGATACCTCCCTTTGAGACTGGCCTGATTTGTTATCCAGACAGTCCAGTTCCTCAGGGAACCTTGCAGCCAGCAGGGAAGGGAGCCTTTGTGGTACTGGTCCCCAGGAACCAAGCAGACAGCCTGGCTGAAACCTTGGGGCTTTGCCTGGGCTCGTCTGATGTGGGGCCAGACCTGAAGGGGTTGAGGAACGTCCCCCACTCTGCTCTCCTGGGAGGGAGTGACCAGCTTCAACTTAGTGGCAAGGGGCTGGGTGTTGAGTCAGGACCTCAGAGCCTGTTCTGGCTGACCAAAAAATTTTCTCTTTGATTGGGTGGGGTACCTGTGATAGCGGAGCCAGAAGGGTTTTCACAACTGCCTCATCACCAGTGCTTACTGCATGGGTTTCAAGTGTTTTCTACTCCCAGGTCCAGCCTCATCATGCCCCGCAACACGGGCCTGTGTGTTTCAGACATTGTCGGCCTTTTTTGCTTTGGAGAGGGGGCTGAGTCCTGGTCCCTTGAATGGAACTAACTGCCCCACCAACCTACACTGCATTGCTGGCTGCCCAGGCTGAATGGCAGCTGCCAGGGTGGGCAGGGAGCAGACGTATTCCCCAGAGGCTTCTAGAGACAACAGCCTTTCAGGGCTGAGGATGGGAGCATCATTTGAATGAGAATCAGGTCTTTTCTGTCTCTGTGTGTTTGCACCCCACCAGTACACAGCTGCCCTGGTTGGTGGACCTAGTGTGAGGCCATGTGTGCTTCTTGGTGCCCCTTCCCCTTTCTGTATCTGGCGGCTGCTATTAACATCCTTGCCCTGGGTGTGTCTGCCCTTGGTTCTCCCACACTGAGGACCCCCTTGCTCCCAGCTGTGCTGTGGCCTCACATCCCTGCATGCTTCTTGCCTCTGACAGTTCTGCTTTCATCTACAGTGTGAGTATGGGGAATGACCTGAGGGCTACACTCAGCTCTTCAAGTGCCACTCAGCTTGGGGCTCACTAAGCATCCTCTCAGGCCTAATCCCAGCTCCCAGTCCCCAGGACTCCCATCTGGGTTGGGCCCTCTCCTTCCAGTTCTGCTGCTGCTGCCACCAATGGGTGAAAAGTTAGCTTTTTCCCAGAGGGGGAGGAAATATTGGCCCTCTTTGTGGGGTGGGGTGAGGTGGGAGATATCTGTAGGATCACTACTTAGACCCTGCCCCTCCCAGCCTAGGCTCCTAGAACAATCTAGGAAGTACCAGATATGCTTCCCCCACCTGGCTGCTCAAATGGTGGTTGCTACCCGCCCACCAGCAACCTGGGTGGTTGGCCATGGCCAGAGCCTTCAAATTTCATCCACCTATGTCCTCCATGGCCCTGAATCCTACTGCATTGTCAGTCATCTGCAAGTGGGGAGGAGGGTGAGTGCTTTGGAGACTAGTGTCTTTGGGGTGTCCTGGGCAGGTCTAGCTCTGTGGGGGCACTGGAGAGAAGCTTATGCTGTGACATTTTGGAGTAGAGGTCTGACCATGAACCTCCAGTCTAGCCCTGGGCCCTCCCCCAGGACTCTGAGAATTGCTGCTTCTGTGACTTTTGGGACCAGGGAGGCCATGACATTGAGAATGTGATCTCCTGGAGTGGCTATGGTGGCAGGCAAAGAGAGATGAGGGTGCCAGTGTGCCTATGTGTGTGAGTCTGGGGTGTGGGGTCAGAGCCTAGTCACTCCAATTAGCCTTTATGGCTAAAGATGTAGGTGTTAACACATCACCATCCAGCTGGACCTAGAGGATACCTTCTACTTTACCGACTTCATTACTTTATCCACCTCGTCATGACATTGACAGTACCCAGTGCCCCAGCCTGAAGCCTTGCTCAGTAAGTGCTGACCCTTGCCTCCCTACCTGATGTCCTAGTGACCCAAGGGAACCTCTTGTCCTCAGACATTCTGCCCAGCAGTCTGCTCCTTGAGCGCTCAGTGGACCATGGCTGTTCTGGCACATGTACTGATACTTTGCCCACAACTGCTCATGCCTCTTTCCCAGGATCCCTCCTGCCCCTGGACACAGGGTTAGTGACCTCATCTGTGGCCAGCATTACTCAGACATTGAGCCTTTCTCTGAGGGTGAGGTCAGGTCCAGGGAAAGAGGGGATTAGGCCCTGGGGTGAAATCAGAGGCTCAAGCCAGCCTGCTTCTTCCTCTCAAGTAATTTTCAAAGTTCTGGACCCAGTCATTCCAAGCAAGGCCTGAAACAACCCTGAGATTAAGGGTAATCATCCCCAGACCCAATCCTGTACCCTTTGTGTGTCACAACAGAATCAGATACTCACTGGAGGGAAAGTGAGGCCCTGCCTGGGGTAGGCACTGGTGGGACAGGGCAAGCAGGTAAGCCAGCTCAGTTTCCCTGGGTCATTCCCCGGCTCTGACCCATCATGGTCTTTTTTTTTTTTTTTTTTTTTTTTTTTTTTGACAGAGTCTTGCTCTGTCTCCCCAGCCAGAGTGCAGTAGTGTCATCATAGCTCACTGCAACCTCAAGCTCCTGGGCTCAAGTGATCCTCCTGCCTCAGCCTCCCAGGTAGCTGGGACTACAGGTACACACCACCATGCCCAGCTGTTTTTTTCTATTTTTGGTAGAGGTGGGGTCTCACTCTTGCTCAGGCTGGTTTTGAATTCCTGACCTCAAGCGATCCTCCCACCTCAGCCTCCCAGAGTGCTAGGATTACAGTTGTGAGCCACCATGCCTGACCTCCCATCATGATCATTTATTGTGGTCCTTGTGACCTCCCATCCCTGTCTTAATCACTGTTAGCCTATATGTGTGCCCAGTGCCCCATCACTGAACCCCTTTGTGAGGCCCCATCACGATCCCTCATTCCTGTCCCTATCACTGTTCCCCATCTCTGCTCCTATCACTGCCCCTCATATGTCTCCCCTTTTTGGGCTCCCATCACTGCTACTCTCATGGTCCACCTGACATTTTCCCCTCCTCGATTCATGACCCTGGCCTTAGTTGGTGCCCTTCATCCCTGCAGCTGCCTCTAGGTGGCACCAAGGCACCTCCGGATGTGACCCCTTCCTTGTAAAGAAGTCTTATTAAAGGACAAGAGAGCCATGTAAACAACCCAGGAAGGGAGCCCAGAGCCAAGCCAAGAAGGTACCAGAGCAAGACAACCCACAAACTAGCTTTTTCTCTACATCCTCTGGGTGCTTCCTGCCCACCTTGACTGTGGTTATTACCAGCTGCTCATCCTGAACCCTCATAATAGGTCTGCAAGCTGCTGTTGCTTTTGTCTCTGATCAGGAAAGAGGAGAGACATACAGAGGAAAGATGTAGGAGGTAGCCTCAGGTTGGTACCTAACCTAAGGTATGGAGCAGAGAGAGGAGCCATCCCTTCATCTACGTACGTGTTCATTTAACAAGCGACAATTGAGCCCCGCCCTCTGTCAGGCATCTTCTGGGCAGTTTTTGATGGGAAGCAGACAGAATAGATATCTGTCTTCTTGAAGCTGAAATCAAAGTAAGAAAGACAGTTGATAAATAAACTACAGTTTTGCATCGTTTAGGGATACTTTATGAGAAATGTGTCATTAGTGAGAGTGTACTTACACAAACCTAGATGGTATAGCATACTACACACCTAGACTAAATGGTAGAGCTTCTTACTCCTAGGCTACAAACCTGAACAGCACATGAATGTACTGAATACTGTAGGCAATTGTGACACAGTGGTAAGTATTTGTGTATCTAAACATATCTAAACACAGAAAAGATACAGTAAAAGTAAGGTATAAAAGATAAAAATTGATAGACCTGTATAGAGCACTTACCATGAATGGAGCTTGCAGGACTGGAAGTTGCTTTGGCTAAGTCAGTGAGTGAGTGGTGAGTGAATGTGAAGGCCTAGGACATTCCTGTACACTACTGTAGACTTCATAAACACTGTGCACTTAGGCTACACTAAATTTATTTTGAAATTTTTTCTTCAATAATAACCTTAGGTTACTGAAACTTTTTTACTTTAAAAACTTTTAAAACTTTCTGACTCTTTTGTAACAACACTTAGTTTAAAACACAAGCAAATTTTACAGCTGTACAAAAATATTTTCCTTACATCCTTATTCTATGAGCTTTTTTATATTAAAATTTTTTTTTACCTTTTGAACTGTTTTGTTAAAAATGAAAACACAAACACACATTAGCCTAGACCTACACAGGGTTAGGATCATCAATATCACTGTCTTCCATCTCCATATCTTGTCCCACTGGAAGGTCTTCAGGGGCAGTAACACATGGAGCTATCGTCTCCTGTGATAACAAAACCATCTGGAATACCTCCTGAAGGACCTATCTGGGGCTGTTTCACAGTTAACTTTGTTTTTAATAAGTAGAAAGAAAGCCGGGCATGGTGGTTCTCACGTGTAGTCCCAGCTACTAAGGAGGCTGAGGCAGGAGGATTGCTTGAGGCCAGGAGTTCAAGACCAGGCTGGGCAACATAGGGAGACTCCCATCTCTACAAAAAAATTTTTTAGGTTGGGTGTGGTGGCTCACATCTGTAATCCTAGCACTCTGGGAGGCTGAGGCGGGAGGATTGCTTGAAGTCAGGAGTTCGAGACCAGCCTGAGCAAGAGTGAGACCCCCGTCTCTACTAAAAATATTAAAAATTAGCCAGGTGTGGTGACAAGCGCCTGTAGTCCCAGCTACAGGGGAGGCTGAGGCAGGAGGATCACTTGATCCCAGGAGTTCCAGGGTGCAGTTAGCTGTGATCATACCACTGCACTCCCACTTGGGTGACAGAGCAAGACCCTGTCTCTAAAAAACCTAAAATAAAATTAGAAAAAATAAGTAGGAGAACAAGAGTACACTTTAACAATAAAAAGTATAGTATAGTAAATACATAAACCAGTAACTTACTATCATCAAGTATTATGTACTATACATAATTATATGTGCTGTACTTTTATATGACAGGCGGCACGGTAGGTTTGTTTACACAGCATCACCACAAACGTGTTGCCCTACAATGTTATGACAGCTACCACATCACTAGGTGATAGGAATTTTTCCTCTCCATTATAATCTTAAGTGTGGGTGACTGTAATACTTTAGGTGGTTTGGCTGTATGATAAGCAGATTTCTAGTTTGGACAATGGGCTGGGAAGTGGAATCCTTTATGCATTGGAGAATTGGGTTTCAGATACCTGTTGATGCCAGGGTGGGGTGTCCAGGGAGTAGTGAAATGTGCAGGTCTCAGTTCAGGAGTGACATCAAAACTGGAGAAAGGAGATCCTCACCACAGAGGTGGAATTATCACTGTGGTGGGGGGCCCAGGGAAGCAGAGATGGGGGAGCCCCACAGCATGGGTGCTGGAGAAGGTGGCTGCAAGGATGCAGAGGGGGGAGAGACTCTCCCCTTCCCTTCCTCTCCTCCCCAGCCATAGAGGAGTGAGGACCAAAGCACCTGAAGTCTGACCATCTGTGTCTCCAAAGCTTCTGCATGTGACTAACCTGTGTGTGTACTTCTCCAAACTGCACATGCTGGGTGACAGGCTCCTGAGGGACCTCAAGGGACACCCTTTCTGCTACTATACCCTCTTGAGCTCATGGTCAGAATTGCACCTGGGGCCCGGGCCAATGTGGAAGGCATGGTGAGGACTATGGGAAAGACATCCTGTGGCTGGTGGGGTGGGCAAGCTGGGGCACTGGGGAAGACCTGTCTTACTCCTCCCTGCTAGGTACATGGGATTTGTGTCTGCTGCCACCATACAGCTGGTGCACACTACAAGTGCTGCCAGGACCTGCATCAGGACTACCCATGGCGTGGAGCAGAGCCTGGGCACCCCCACACCTGCTGGGGTGGTTGCCACACCCTACTCTGCCTGGCCATACCTGCCATGGGTCAGCCCACCCCAGATCTACCTTTCTGGTTCTGCCCCAGAATGTGAGTGCCATGGGCATGCCTACAGTTGCCACTTTGACACGGTTGTGTATCTGTCATCTGGTAATGTGAGTGTAGGTGTGTGCGATGCACATCAGCACAATACAGCTGGGTTCCACTGTGAGCACTGTCAGTCCTTCTTCTACCGTGACCTCCAGGAGCATCCCCCTTCCTAGATCCTCCAACCCCCAATCTCAACTCTGACCATGATCCTCAGCTCCATGGTGACCTCTGACCTAATTCCATGCTTAACCTCTGACCTCTGATTCAGCCTGTGACTGTTACCCTGTGGGTGCCCTGGAAGGGGATCTGTGTGATACTCACACGGATGAGACCCATAGCTGCTTCTCTGGACATTGTTGCTGCAAAGTCCATATCTGGGGCCACCTCTGTGACTCCTGCCAGCCTGGTCACTATGGCCTGAGCCCCACCCAACCTAAGGGCTGCCAGCAACAGTAATCCTCAGGGTGGGCTCCCGCTCTCATATCCTCCTTGCTCTGCCCCCAATCACTGCCCTGATAACACCTACCCACCCCACAGCAGTCCCATTAGCAATCTGAGAGCCCCGTGCCTTAGCCTGCAGGTGTAAACCCCTGGGGCTGGGTCCCTGACACTCATGTTTGTGATCCCTCCAGTGGTACTTGTCACTGCAAATACTTTGTCTCTGGACAGGACTGTAGCCCTTGTCTGGTAAGCCTTGACCCACCTTCTAATTTGACCTTCACCTTGGACACTGAACTTCTTGGAGCTAATGAGTGTAAGGCTGTAGTTACGACTATAGAGTGAACCTTGTTCGTGGGTGGGTGCCACTTACTGACCTGGTTACCAGGGTCAGCATCACCTTAGATAGCTGAACCTGCATATGCCCTGAGATGGGAGCTTTAGAAACAAAAGAAAGGAAAGTGATTAAACATGTTACAACAGTATTATACACTGGATTTAAAGGTGTTGCACAGCAAACATGTTTGGAGGAAGACTCAGTCCAAGGAATAACTCCATCCCCTTCTTGCCTTGAATGTTAACAAACCCTTTGTTTAACTTTTATTTAACCCTGGCTGTATCCTCATCTCCTTCTTACCTCCCTCTGTGAAGCCATGCAAGAGTGCACTACAGCAGCAGTCCCCAACTTTTTTGGCAACAGGGACCATTTTCATGGAAGACAATTTTTCTGCAGACCTGGGGAGGGGGTGGTTTCAAGATGATTCAAGGGCATCACATATATTGTGCACTTCATTTCTATTATTATTACACTGTAATATATAATGAAATAGTTACACAACTCACCATAGGTTGCGGACCCCTGCAGTAGAATGTCCTCCCTCTCAGCTGTAGGCAGAAGAACATTAAAGCCCTACACTCACCCCTTCTCCTACAACAGACAGTCCCAGTATATGACCTCCCAGTCCCCTGACCCTCTTCTCCCTGCCTAGATCTTCCTCCCTTTCCTCCACCCAACTACTCTCTCCTGCAGCCTGAGTTCTAGGGTCTGAGCAGTGACCCCCACCCCCAGGCTGTAAGCTCTGTGACTTTGACTTTGGGGGTGTCTAAATCAATAGGTACAGAGCAGGGCCTGGGAGTCAGAGTGAAGTGGCAAGAATCAGGAGTTCACCCTGCCCCCTCCTCGCTTCTGTGCTCCCTCAGGTGTTTTGCAGGGGAGAGTCTCTGCCTATGCCACCTCCACCTCCGTGGCCATGGCTGCCATGAGCTCCAATCTGGGTATTTCTGGGCTGCCCTTGACCAGGCCACAGCTAAGGCTGAGCTTGGCCAGTGTCTCCAGCCAGCTGACTTCCAGCTGCCTGTGAATATCCAGGAGGGGCAGAGACAGGAAGAAATCAAAGCTTAGATGTTCGGGCTCAGAGGAGGGAGCGAGTGTCCAGAGATAACTATTTGGAGAAAGAGGCTGAGCAGGGCTGGAAAGATTAGGAAATCCAAGTGTGGGTGTCAGCATGGTCAGAGTTTTGGTGTCTTGGACAGAGGCCATATTATTCCCAGGACAGTTTGGGAGAGGACTAGGCCAGAATTTTGGAGGACACTGACAACCCACTTCCTCCCAGGGAGCCCCCAGGCTTGCTCCTTTCCACTGTATACAAACCCCGGGGACTGCCCCTGGCCCACATCCTGGCCCAGACTTTGGAGACAGCACAACCCTTGGTGTGCCCTCTACACTGCCTGGTGAGACTAGCACAGCCACCAGCTGCCCAAGGTGAATAGTCTGAAGAATAAGATGGGTCAAAGATCACTAGGATTTTAGGAAGGAGTAGGGCTCTAGGAATACAGATACTTAGGTTCTTGGGGAGAATGGGAACGCAAGTCCTGAGGGTCCTACGTCCTGGAGTAGTCTAGATCTGGAGTCTGTGTCTCACATCCAGGCCCTCTGCTTCAGGTGTCTGGCCATGCACTTTGGACTGGCTTGGACTTTGCATGTGTGGTCAGTAGGGCTGGCCTCTCTCTGCTGGTCCTTATGGTGCCTTGTGCTCTGGAGTTTGACATTGTCCTGTGCTATGAGACCCAGGTCAGTGGCATGGGTGACTGGAATGGATGTGGATGGGTGGTGGTAGTGGTGGGCAGGGACAGCTCTGTCACTGCTGACTCCTGACCCCAGGAACCTGAAGTCTAGCAGGCATTAGTGTCCATGCCCAATCCCTGCCCAGCAGCACCTGCTATGCCCATCTTCTGCCCTCAGAGCAGCTGTTCACAGGCAACCTGTGACCCCCAACCCTGTGACACCCAATATCAAGATCCCGTTATGCTGCCAACACATTTGAAACTACACCCAAACCAAGTGGAAAATTCCCAAAATGGAATGTCATTATGTTATAGAACAATCAAAACAGGGACTTAGTTTAAAAATAGAGCAGGATTTAAGAAGTTGGTCTTTTTCCATTCATGATAAAGTGTTAGGTCAAATAACTGCACAATAGAAATGGGTCATCCTTGGTACCACATGATCATGACATTCTCACCCCACCTCTACCCCTCTCCACATTTCCTACAGGGCTGTGGTTTTATCTAGACCTTTCTGCTTTCAACTGGGAACACACTGCTACTCCATGATATTGAGGCTGTGGTGGACTAAGGGGACGTGGAGGCCTCAGGGGAGCTTCATCCCTCTGGATTCAGTGAGCTCCTAGGGGCTCCACGCCACATCTGGCAGAGACATAAATTACAGCAGGACAGATTGATGTGGTGGGGCTGGGGATTAAGACTTACATAGGTACAGAGTGTAGGTAGGGGAGTCCAGAAGGGGAAAGAGCACATGCAAAGGGTAGAAGGTGAGACTAGGCAGGGGCCAGACCTCACAGGACCTTGTGGGCCAGGAGAGGGGCTTAACATTTATCTCAGAGGAAATGGGGAGTCATAGAAGAGATTTGATCAGGGAAGAGATGTGGGGAGAATGAATTGTTTGGGGGAGGCCCAATAGAGGCTGCTGAAATGATTCCAAGTGGGAGATGGCATTGTTGGATTAAATTGGGGCCATTGGAGAGGGAAGAGAAACAGATTCGAAAGAGATAAGGAAACAGAAAAGTGGTGGGGGTGATGTGAGGGCCGATGCAAGGAAAGGTGGGAGGTATTAGTGAGTGGGCTGGGTTCATTGCCCCCTGCCTGTGGCCCTCGACCCTCCTGTTAGGTTGTGGCTCCTGCCACAGGTGAAGGAGTTGCCTGGGCTAAGGTCCTGTGGACCCCAGGGCCACATGGCATTAGCAGAAGCTCCACCAGGCAGGCTGCATGGATGCAGCAAGGACAGGTCTCTCCAACACCATGCCTGAGGCTTGTGCCCACCTGGTCTGCAGCATCTCAGTCCTGCTCCACAGGGGTGGCCTCTATGAGTGTGTGCCCTGGGCTTGAAGGGGCTGTAGGGTAGGGGTCATCGGATCACCATGAAGTTTGTCTATGTAATCTTGCTCTTCCTCCTGCAAGCATGTGAGTGCCACCCAAAGGCTTCGCTGAGCACTGAGTGTACCCTGCTGAGTGGGCAGTGCTCCTGCTGTCCCCATGTCGTTGGTCATACTTGTGACTACTATGTGCCTGGAACATATGGCTTCAGGCCCACTGGCTGTAGTAGTGAATCTTCTAAACCTTCAGGGCCAGTGGGCATGCGGTCAGGGGACAGCCATCTCCTTTGCCTACATGGCTTGATCACCGTGTCTCTCCACAGAGTGCTGCTGCCATGCTGAGGGTGCCACTAGTGCCATCTGTAAACCTGTGAGTGGGCAGTGCCTGTGCTGGGCAGGACATGCTGGTCACTGCTGTAACCGCTGCCTCTCTAGTGGGGCTTCCCACACTGCCAGCCCTGTGCCTGCAATGGGCATGCTGAGCTGTGCCATCCACTTACAGGTGTCTGCCAGGCCTGCCATGGGGCCATCACAGGCCAGCACTGTGAGAGGTAGGCACTGTCATTGGATGGGTTGGGCAGGAATTATGAGGGGGCCAGGCCCCATTTCATGTGCTACTGACCCCGGGTGCTTGGATGGCTACTATGGAGACCCCACCCTGGACTCAGGCCTGCAGTGCTGGCCCTGCCTCTGTCCTGGACATCCTGGCTCTGGCCTTCATCATGGGAGTTCCTGCCATATGGACAGCATGGGTGGGGATGTCCTGTGCCTCTGTGCACCTGGCTCTGCAGGTCACTTGTTCACAATCCCATCAGGTCCACATGACAAATCTTTGCCAATGCCACCTATATGCTGAGCTAGGTACCTATCCTCAAGGAGTTTCTGTTCTGGGCAGGAACAGCCAAATGAGGAGAATAATATGTATGGACCTTGTAAGCCAAGAAAATGGGCTCTAGTATAGCTATTGCGTCCCTCCTGGCCAGACCTCAGACTTTCTAGCTGGGTATCTGGGACCCATAGGCCCCAAGGGTACAGAAAAACACTTGAGACAACCTACATACGCCCTAATCCTCTCCAGGCCTCCGCTGTGACTGCTGCTTCTCTGGCTAATTTGGGCACCCTTGGCCAGGAGGAGACCCCAGAAGAAGTCAATCCTGGCCCTGCCAATGCAACAACGATATCGATCCCCATGATCCCGCCACCTGTGACCCCTACCGTGGGCACTGCCAGCACTATCTGCACTACAGCCATGGCTCTGGCAGTGTCCTCTGCCCAGGGGGTTGCCAGCATAAGTGTGGAGTTTGGTGGCTGGGAATATTCCAGGGTGTCTGGGTGGGGTCTCCCCTTTGAAGACCCTGCCAAGTCTTTCCTGTCCCCAGGCTACAGGTGTGACTCTCAGGGCATTGTTACAATGCAGTGCTCATCCGGGGCTGAAGCCTGTTTTTGCAACCAGGTCAGCAGGCAGTACCCATGCCACCCCCACAACTGGGACAGAACTGCGACCTCTCTGCCTCCCTTTTCTGGGAACTGAGGGGACCCTGGGGCTGTGAGCCCTGAGACTGCCATGCCCAATACACTTCGCAACCAATGTAACAAAGTATGACTTGTGGCTGGCATGAGTGTCCATATGACTATCAGCACTGGTGTATGTGGCTGCAAACAGCTGTGTGAGTCTGTATTCTCATGTGACATTAACTGTGAGCTAATGGTGGGACCTGGGGGAGTGTGGACATGAGGCTGCATGTGCCCAACCTCACTTGCAGCCATGCGTTAGTATGGGCGAACCACTGTGAGTGGGTCATGTCAAGCAGAGTGAGCATGGTGGGGGCGAAGGTGGGATAGGGCTGGAAGGAGGCTGAGGAGACACAGGCAGAGGGTTAGGATTGAGATCTGGTGTAGGCAGAAAGGGATGGCTACAGGAAGCAAGCGTTTTTAGGAGGGGAGTGGTCAGTGATGAAGCCTGCAGTGTGTTCTTGCATCCTTGGCGATTAGAGGGTGGGAATCAGGCTCAGGGGGTGAGGGAGGCATGGGGGTGAGGGCATGGAGACAGTGAGTATATAGCTCAGGACATGGAGGAGCACAGGGCAACAAGTCAGGAGATGAGAACCAAGTGGGGCCATGGGAGGCGAGGTCTAGCGATTTGGGAAGCTTGGGATTGGCCAAGGGGGCCAGGCCAGAGAAAGCAAGAAGAGAGAGGCCCTTAGCCAAATGCAGGTGTGGATGCTGCCTGGGGCAGGAGCAGGGCTGGGAAGAGAAGACACAAATGTGAGTTTGCTGTCTCCAGGCACTCATGTCCCTTTCCCTCCCCTGAAAGGGAAGAGGCACATGAGTTTTTCCCTCTTTGGCTCTGCTGACTGGCTTATGCTTTCTTCCCTCAGGCCTGCCAGGCAGGGTTTGGGGGCTATACATGCTCCCAGTGTCAGGACATGTATTTAGGTGACTTTGAGCAGGAATGCAGAGGTGAGGGGGCACTTGCATAGTCCACCACTAGGGATGAGGCCGCCCTTCGGGGGCCATTCGATGTGGAGTAGCAAGAGAATGGATGGGGTTTTCCTGAGGGCAAGTACAGTATATTTACTGCTGTTTCCCCCCCATACTTAAAGAAAGATTTGTTAAAACAACTGTAGAGAAACAGTTAACAAGGCCAGGCAGGGGGTGCCCACAGATAGGACACATCGGGTGGCTCTTTCCTCACCCTGCTTGCCAGCTCTTGATCTTTGTTGACCCCTAATTGCACTGTAGAGCCCCTGGAGCCCTGTGCTGTTTTCTTGCCCAAACGCTGCTGTGCAGTATGGCCTTTCTGGCCAGGGTGGATGCCAATGCCTATGGCTGTTCTGAGCAGTGGCTTAGGCAAGGGCTGGTGTGCACCCTCACACTCACACAGGGCCATTCTTGTCCATCGGGCTTCTTAAAGCCATCTGCTTTAGTACCATCTGTTTAGTGCCATCTGCTCTCTGCCCTAACTCTATCTCTTCCCTGCAGCTTGTGCCTGTGAGACCCACAGGGCTCCGTCTCACCCAGTTGTGACCCACACATGGGTGCCTGCCTCTGTAGAGAGGGCATCTCAGGGCTGAGGTGCCAGACATGTGCTCATGGCTCCAGAGCCCACACTGCATGTCCTGTCCCACCTGCTGCACCTCCTGGAAGCGACACCTGGCTCCCTTCCGGCTGCAGCTGGAAGCTGTGGCCCAATAGGTGGCTGCCCTATGCCTGGAGACAGCTGACTCGTGTGTTGGGGGCCATGATGGACACCTGCGGGTCTCGGAGAGGGTATTGTAGCAGGCACAGGCACTCCTGGGGTCTCCCTCACTCCCTGTGTGGATGCTGCAGCAACTTACAGAGTGAACAGCTGGTACAGGCAACGGGTCTGGGATCAGGAGGGAGGGGGTCTCTGGCCAGCTTCCCAGGGTCAAGGATTCAGAGGGTCAGAGGTTGGCCTGTCTGAGTTGAGTCCTGGATCTGGGAGTCAGGTAGGTTTCCTTGAGTGAGGAATCATGGAGCAGAGTACATCTCTGGCCAGGCTAATGCTCCATGCTCCATGTCTCCACAGGATGGAAATGGCTTCATTGGCCTAGACACTGCAGTCCACAGAACAGGTTGTAGCAGAAAGAGAACGATGGGTCAGGGGGCAGCATGAACACCTGGAAGTATCATCCCAGGAGCTTGACTACATCGAGGGCTTGGCCTGGCTCAAGAGGGCCACAGGAGCCCAAGATGAGGCCAGGAGATGAGTGGGCCTCAGGTGACGGCAGGGGCTAGGCTGTGGCAGGAGGAAGGGACCATGTGCCCTTGTGAATCTGGGAGACCCAGGAGGCTGATTGTCCTGTCCCAGGAAGTGGAACCCTAAAGTACTCATCTATTTAATTGTCCCATTCCCTGCAGACACTGAAGCCCAGGCCTCTTCAACTGCCTTGTTTTCCCAGGAAGTCATGCTTGGAGTCCAGGCCATAGCCACACTTGGAAGACCAGAGAGCATTCTGGGGCAGGCCCAAAACCCAGTGGTGGATGGAACAGCTGCTATGGGAACCAGGCCAGCCCACAGGGACAGCTATGTGGGGGCTAAAACTGAAGGAATTGGTCTACAGGGTCCTGATGCTACACCTGCAGCTTCTAGGGGTCAGAGTCAGAGTCAGAGTGATGAGTGGAGATACGGATCACTGTAGGGGGCTTTGCATAGATGAGGACTTTTTTCTGGGGTAGACTGGGTGTAAGGCAATAGATCTGGGGCATGTATTCCTCACTAGAGCCTCCAGATTGTTTGCAGGAATGCACCTTTGCCCTAGGTGGCAAGGCGCCTAGCCCAGATGGCGCTGGCAGCTGATGTGGCCCCAGTCCTGGAGCATCGGTCCAGGGCAGTGGAGGTCCTCAGGACTTGGACTAGCCTGTCTTCCTGTGCCCTGCAGGGTTCCCCCTGCTCTGGGCCCGTACTCACTGCTCAGTGGGCTCTGGTTGCCTCCCACAAATCCTCTAGCTTGGACATAGCAGTCACAGCCTTTTTTTTTTTTTTTTTTTCTGAGACAGAGTCTCACTCTCTTGCCTGGGGCGAGTGCCGTGGCATCAGCCTGGCTCACAGCAACCTCAAACTCCTGGGCTCGAACAATCCTACTGTCTCAGCCTCCCGAGTAGCTGGGATTACAGGCATGTGCCACCATGCCCGGCTAATTTTTTCTATGTATATTTTTAGCTGTCCAATTAATTTCTTTCTCTTTTTGGTAGAGACGGGGTCTCGCTCTTGCTCAGGCTGGTCTCGAACTCCTGAGCTCAGGACGATCCGCCTGCCTCGGCCTCCCAGAGTGCTAGGATTACAGGCGTGAGCCACCGCGCCCAGCCTAGTCACAGCCTTAAAGCAGCATCAGTAATAGGTACAGAGCTATGAGTGGGAGTCATAGGGGGAGGCACAGGAGACCATGGCTTGGACATAGAGTTGCAGGAGACACATTTCACCTCTGACCCACCCCTCCCAGCTGTAGCAAATCCAGGCCACAGTGAGCTCTGTGGGAATCCATGCCCAGGAGACATGGCATGGTGCAAGGGGGCCCTGGGGCATGCCCATATACAAGCAACCATGCAGATCATCCAGTGCTTCCTCATGAAAGTGGCATGTGGGTACACATCTGTTTTTTGCTTCTCTGTTCACAGCTGAGGACAGTGGCAGGTGGGCAGGGGCAGGTGGGCAGGAGTATCATGACAACACTCTCATAATATTCCTTCCAGAATGAGGAATATTCATAAGGGGTGACCAGTGGTCAGGTGGAAGCACCAGTGTGCTGGTAAATGTTTAACTGGCTGGGAGTCAGGGGGAACTGATTTGCAGCATTTATCAATTTCTTTGGTATAAGTAATTCTACCATGATTGATTTCAGTCTATCATATCATTTAATAATTTATTTGTAAAATTCCTGAAAATTTAACAATTGAGTCTTACAAGCCTTCAGCACACCACTGGGTAGTTGTATCAGAAGCAGAGTCAGTGAGAGGTTAGGGTCAGGGTTCACTGGATCAGGGATCAGAGTTCAGGGTTCAGGTCCAGGCTGGGCGTGGTGGCTCACGCCTGTAATCCTAGCACTCTGGGAGGCCGAGGCAGGAGGATCACTTGAGCTCAGGAGTTTGAGACCAGCCTGAGCAACAGCAAGACCCCGTCTCTATTAAAAATAGAAAAAAATTAGCTGGGCAACTAAAAATAGAAAAAAATTAGCTGGACGTGGTGGTGCACGCCTGTAGTCCCAGCTTCTCAGGAGGCTGAGGCAGGAGGATCTCTTGAGCCCAGGAATTTGAGGTTGCTGTGAGCTAGGCTGACGCCAAGGCACTCTAGCCAGGGTAACAGAGTGAGGCTCTGTCTCAAAAAAAAAAAAAAAAAACAGGGTTCAGGTCCAAGATCCCTACCCTCTTCCCCACAGACACAGGTGCTAGTGTCATGGCATGGGCTGGCAGTGCCCCTCCCCCAAGTGGGACAGCAGGCATTGCCCTCCTGCTGGGGCAGATCCAGGGTGCCTTTCCTGCACCAGACACCATGGGCCAGAAGCTGCCTAAAGCTGAAGGTGTACTCCATCAGGCATAGCAGACCAGGTGAAGAGCCAGGAGGCTAGAGGTGGAGATCAGAGGGTAGGCAGCAAACAGATACCCAACTGAACATCTGTGCCCTTTAGGGAGAGTACAGCCAGGGCCCAGGAACAAGCACTGGATGTTCAGAGAGTGCTGGCTGAGATGGGAACTCATGCAGGGGCTGCAGAGCAAGGGCTGGGGGCAGTGAAGTTGGCACTTGAAGGCTCGGAGACCACTATACAAGAAGCGATACCCTGCTTGTCCTTCTCAGCTCCCTTGCATCCCTTGTTTAATGACTGCTGTGATTCCCATTCTACCTGAGATCCTTGACCCACTATGATACCACAGTGCTGTCAAGTATCCTGATCATGCGAACAATCAACCTACTTGCTACTCTGTTGTGTCCTCTCTGTGACCCTGCCAACCTTTGCCCTAGGTGGCAAGGCACCTAGCCCAGATGGCACTGGCAGCTGATGTGGCCCCAGTCCTGGGGCATCTGTCCAGTGCAGTGGGGGTCCTCAGGACAGTTTTGCCCTGAGTCAGCAGTAGGCCCAGGAGGCAGAAAAATGGGCAGCATGGCTGGGGGCATGGCTGGCAGCCTGGAAAAGTTGAGATGGGGGAACAGTGGGTGTTAGGGTCTCAGGGAGCCCTCTTGGATTGTGGGAAGTGGGGTTTGGGCTGGGGCTGGCTACACTGGGAAGAGGCAGGGTCTCGGTTCCAAAACCCCCAAACCCCAGGAACCTAGGGCAATGATATATTTGGAGCAGTAGGGTCTAGGTGGGATGGAGTTTCAGGTCCAGCCCTGCTCTAGGAGTTGCAGGTGGTCCAGTTGGGTGGGGCAGAGGTACAGGAGGGCACATATGGCCTGGTAGCCACAGTGCAGGATGCAGGAGAATGGATGCAGCAGGCATGAGCTGAGGCCCAGGAGCTCCTGAAGAAAGTGCAGAGCAGCTGGAGCTGCCTGGAGGGTGTGTGGCTGGGCCCAAGTAGGGCAGCACCAGGAGGGGTTAGGATCAGAACAGCTATGTTGTGGAAGGGTCAGGACTGGGTCCAGATCAGCTCCAGACTCATGTAAAGATCAGGGCTGGGGTCAAAGTTCAGAACAGGGGGTCAACTGTTGATTAGCATCAGGGTTTATTTAGGGTTAGGGCTAGGGTCAGGGTAGTGACAGAGATTAAGGCCAGGGTCAGAGGGTAGGGCCAGAGGTCAGAGCCTGGCTCAAATGACCTGATCCCCAGGGTTGAAGCACTGTCTGGCACAGAATGAGCAGGCACTGGGCAAGAAGGCAGCCACCCTGCAGGCCCTGGAGCATCGGGCAGCAGAGCTGCTTGAGCACATGAGGTGGGGCACCAACAAGTATGCCACCTGTTGACAGCCATCTATGGATGCCAGCAAGAAGGACTCTGGGACCACCTGGGTGACTCAGAGTGACCCCAGAGTGACCCAAGAATCTCCTGACCTTGAGAGACCAGAGACCCCACTGAGTGCCCACTGACTCTGAGTGACACCCATGTGACCCCATGATACCCCCCAGTGGCCCTCTGTCCTTGAGAAAGCAGAGAGATCATGTGCCATCTAGTGCCCCTGACCCTGATAAACCTTTATCTGAGTGATCTAAAATTCTGAGTCATCTCTAGTATCCCTGAGACCTCTACTCCAGATGACTAGAATAACTCCCAGTGATGCTGAAAGTCCAGCAGATTGCCCCTGCCGGCGTCCCCCCAACCCCCATCTTTTGTGAGGCGGTGATTCCTCTGAGGAACTCCCAGCTTTCTCCCGTGAGCCCGCAGCCCCGGCACTCCCCGCCGGAACAGCTGTGGCGGCAAACCTGACCCAGTCATGGAGACCATGGTTCCTCCCCACTCCCTTGTCCCAGGGGCCTGGGTGGGGCGCGCACCCGCCGGCCGCGCGCATTCCAACCCTGGGCTCCGGCGTTCCCGGAGGGCCGCAAAGTCTGGAGCGGATAAATAGCCGCAAGATCTGGATTTGCTGGCTGTTGCTCGGGTCCACTGTCCGCCCCCAGCGCTCGTTTACATGCTGGCAAACCGAGGCAACACTTCTCGTGCCTACTTGCTGTAGTGATTAGGGCAGGCAGAGACTCCCAGAGCTGTGCCTCGGGCTTCAGAGGACTTTCCCCATCTCCCCCCAACCCCATCCCGTCCTGTCCCTAGGACTGTCTAAAAGCTCCCCACAGCTCTGAATAGAGGAGTTTGGTGCCTCTGCTTGCACCCTTCAGCTTCCCTGCTGATGCTGGAGCCTTGAGATCAAATAGTTGAGTTGACAGTGATTTCCATGGCTCCCAGGACACCGGGAAAAAGACTATAGGCTCCTTGGCCCAGCATTGGATATCGCGAAGATCAAATCCCTCTTTCTTGTTCCTGCCATGCCCAGAACTTTGTGGGCTCCCTTCCCTTGGTGGTCTATCTAAAGCACCAAACTTCCTACCTTCCCCTGGCCCCCGTATAGATCTGGACTTGGGGGCACAATTGTGATTTGTGGGTGAGGTGGCCAGTGGTCAGTTCCTGGGGTGAGGGCCATTTCTGGAGGGTAGGGGTAGGGTGGGGTGGGGGGCTCTCTGCCTGGTGTTGCGTTCCTGCCCAGATTCTGCTCCGCGCTTTCCTTCCTGCCGTGCTTCCCAACTTTGCTCTAAGTCGCTAGACTCTAAGCTGGTGGAGGGACTGCTGGACAGACCTGGGACCAGACAGAGGGCCTGGAGGAAAACTGGCCAAAGACCCACACGGGCAGGGCCAGCACGGGACCCTGAAAGTGGGGGGAAGGCTCAGGCCCCAGACCCTTCATTTTCCCTCATCCCTGTTCCCTTCCTCTTCAGGATGGAGCGAGGGAGGAGGCAGCCTTTGCTCTGGGAACTTCGACTGGGCCTACTCCTGAGCGGTGAGGGGGCCTGGTGAGGGCTGGGGTTAGGGATGTGCTGGTAGGGCCTGGCGTAGCTGCCTCTGGGGCACATGGGGTGGGACTACCAGATGGGAGCTCAGTAGAACGGGCTGACCCACTGTCCCCAGTGCTGGCCACCACGCTGGCCCAGGCCCTGGCTCCGGATGTGCCTGGCTGTTTGAGGGGAAGCTGCTACCCAGCTACAGGCGACTTGCTGGTGGGCCGCGCTGACAGACTGACTGCCTCATCCACCTGTGGCCTGCACAGCCCCCAGCCCTACTGCATCGTCAGTCACCTGCAGGTGTGGCTGGGGAGAGGGTGGGAAGCTGGTGAGGGTGGGGCTGGCACTGCCCAAGGCCCCCATTCTAATCCCCACCCAACCCAGGACGAAAAGAAGTGTTTCCTGTGTGACTCCCGGCGCCCCTTCTCTGCTCGAGACAACCCGCACAGCCATCGCATCCAGAATGTAGTCACCAGCTTTGCACCACAGCGCCGGGCAGCCTGGTGGCAGTCAGAGAATGGTGAGGCCATGGGTGGGGCATGGAGTGAGCAGGGCTGCCCACCAGTAGCCTCAAGTCTTTAACCTCTGACTCCTGTCCCAGGTATCCCTGAGGTCACCATCCAGCTGGACCTGGAGGCTGAGTTCCATTTCACACACCTCATTATGACCTTCAAGGTGCCCGCATGTCTGGGAGCCTACCTGAATCACCCTGCTTCGCTCCCCATTAGCCCTGGACAGAGCCTCAGCTCATTAATCCAGCCTCCCCGAGCTCATATGTTGTGCTCTGGCTGCATAAGAGGCTCCTTCATCCCTCTGACCTTCCGTTGCCTTACAATTCCAGGCCTTTACACTTGCTCTTCTGCTGCTCCAATCCCAGGCTGGGTTAGGTGCTGTCTCCTTGGGCCCCATGACCCCTGAGCCTCTCCATTAGAAATGGCTTAGAAGTGACCTTGCTGGTCATTGTCTGGCTTCTACCAGTCACCCCCATTTGTCTGTGAGCTGTTCAAGGGCAGTCGGGGGTTGAGCAGGGCTCTTGATGGCCTTGGACTAGGCTTGGTCCTGGTGTCTGCTGATCAGCCACGTCCCCCACCCAGACATTTCGTCCTGCTGCCATGCTGGTGGAGCGTTCAGCAGATTTTGGCCGCACCTGGCATGTGTACCGATATTTCTCCTATGACTGTGGGGCTGACTTCCCAGGAGTCCCACTAGCCCCACCACGGCACTGGGATGACGTAGTCTGTGAGTCTCGCTACTCAGAGATCGAGCCATCCACTGAAGGCGAGGTGAGGGCTGGAGTCTGGGCTGGGGGCCAGAAGGAGGGGATAATGGGCCTGAGGCAAAGTCCGGTGTCTCTATGGCCTCCTTGCCCCTCCAGGTCATCTATCGTGTGCTGGACCCTGCCATCCCTATCCCAGACCCCTACAGCTCTCGGATCCAGAGTGAGTGCTCCACCCTTTGAGCTTGGCACAGTCTCAGCGTCCGGCTGGGGACTATTTGGGGCCTCAGTAACTATTTTGGGTGCTTCCTAGGGCAGATGCCAAGCCTAGTTTAGCTTGGGTAGCAGTAGACAGGAGGTCTCTAAAGGTGACCTTGGCCACTGCAGCCCCTGGGTAGGCATGGGGGAACAAGAGCCTGTCTGGCCAGTTGGCTCCAACCCTCCCCTCAACTCAGACCTGTTGAAGATCACCAACCTACGGGTGAACCTGACTCGACTACACACGCTGGGGGACAACCTGCTTGACCCACGGCGGGAGATCCGAGAGAAGTACTATTATGCTCTCTATGAGCTGGTTGTACGTGGCAACTGCTTCTGCTATGGACATGCCTCACAGTGTGCACCTGCCCCAGGGGCACCGGCCCATGCTGAGGGCATGGTAAGGGGCTTCAGATGGCTGGGATAGGGCTAGGGGTAGTGGTGGGCAGGGCTGAGTAATGCTGACAACCTGCCTGTCTACCTTCATAGGTGCATGGGGCCTGCATCTGCAAACACAACACTCGTGGCCTCAACTGTGAGCAGTGTCAGGATTTCTATCATGACCTACCCTGGCATCCGGCTGAGGACGGCCACAGTCATGCCTGTAGGAGTGAGTGAGACCGTGGCCCCCCGTAGCTCTAGAACTCTACAGCCTGGCTGTGTCCTGTGTAGAACCTACAGCTGGGGGTCAAGCCCAGACTGTGTCCAAAGGGTTTCCAGACCTTGATGACCCTGGGGACCCCCTCAATCCTCCTCTGCCATCTTCTCTGGGTAGGGGCCCAGGATAATGCTGAGGCCTGGAAGTCCCTGAGCCCCCACCCACAAATTCTGGCCTGTGGCAGGGATCTAAGGTATCACTAGGGCCCCCTATACACTTTACCCTCAGGACTTGGTCTCTCAAGTGGTCTTTGCCCTTCCCTTCCTTCCCCACAGAGTGTGAGTGCCATGGGCACACCCACAGCTGCCACTTTGACATGGCCATATACCTGGCTTCTGGCAACGTGAGTGGAGGCGTGTGTGATGGATGTCAGCACAACACAGCTGGGCGCCACTGTGAACTCTGCCGGCCCTTCTTCTACCGGGACCCAACCAAGGACCTGCGGGACCCAGCTGTGTGCCGCTGTGAGGCTGAGATAGGGCATGGGAGAGGGAAAGCTGAGCCTAGGGCAGGAACCTGGGAGCCAGACTGCTATCCAGATTGCAGGAAATTGGGATGAGGGGATTGGGTTGGAGCCAGACCAGGGATACAGGGTGGGGCTTAGGAGAGAACTGGGCTAGTTGGGATAGGGTGACCCTGTACCTCTTTTTGCCCTCAGCCTGTGATTGTGACCCCATGGGCTCCCAAGATGGTGGTCGCTGTGATTCCCATGATGACCCTGCATTGGGCTTGGTCTCGGGCCAGTGTCGCTGCAAAGAACATGTGGTGGGCACCCGCTGCCAGCAATGCCGTGATGGCTTCTTTGGGCTCAGTGCCAGTGACCCTCTAGGCTGCCAGCGTATGTGCCACCTGCCCTAACTCCTGCGTTGACCTTTAACCCCTGACTTCTTACTCCTGACTCAACTGAACCTAAGCACTGCCATGGCTCCCCAAAGTGCTGATGGACTCTTTCCCTGCAGGTTGTCAGTGTAATACACGAGGCACGGTGCCTGGGGGTACCCCTTGTGACCCCAAGAGTGGAACTTGTTTCTGCAAACGTTTAGTGACTGGACATGGCTGCAACCACTGCCTGGTGCGACTAGAGGGGGCTGCGGTTCTGGGGTCAGGACTTGTCCTTATAGCACAGGGCTGGGGGGTGATGTTCATATCCCATTGGGTGGGTGCTGAGAGCTTAGAGAAGCCTCAGGTCTGAGAGGCCAAGGGTGTTGGGTCCATGTTTTCACCACAGGATGGTAGAGGGTGAGATTTGTGGTTGGATTCCCTGCTGGGTAGCAAGGCGATCTGCTTCTGGCCCCCAGAAACTCTTTCTTTTCCCCCAGCCTTGCCACTGGGGCCTGAGCCACGACTTGCTTGGCTGCCGCCCCTGTGACTGCGATGTGGGTGGTGCCTTGGATCCCCAGTGAGTGCTGTAGGGGGAACTGGAAAGGGGTGGGGAAAGATCCTGGGCAAAAGAGGGCATTCTTCTTGAATAACCACAGTGTCCGCCCCCCAGGTGCAACGAGGCCACAGGTCAGTGCCGCTGCCGCCAGCACATGGTCGGGCGACGCTGTGAGCAGGTCCAGCCTGGCTACTTCCGGCCCTTCCTGGACCACCTAACTTGGGAGGCTGAGGACGCTCGAGGGCAGGTGGGGGGTGCAGCAGCAGAGGGCATTGAGTGGGTGGACTATGGCTGGAGAGGCGGTGTTATGGGGGTTATGGGCAGTACCTTGTGGGGGCTGAGGGTATCTAGCCTTGGGTGAGGACTTGGCAGGAGAAATGGGTTTGGGGCTGGCTGTGGCAGAAGAGGCCGTGCCTCACCTGAGCCTCCATCCCTGGCTGCATTACCTCCCAGGTGCTTGATGTGGTGGAGCGCCTGGTGACCACCCAGGAGACTCCATCGTGGACTGGCTCGGGCTTTGTGCGGCTGCAGGAAGTTCAGGTGCTGGAGTTCCTGGTGGCCTCTGTGCCAAGGGCCATGGACTATGACCTGCTGCTGCGCTTAGAGCCCCAGGTTAGACCCTGCGACATCTGACCTGGAGCTGAACCTCTGGATGTGGGAGCACCTCTTCCATTATCCCATTTTCCCAGGTCCCTGAGCAATGGGCAGAGATGGAACTGACTGTGCAGCGTCCAGGGCCTGTGCCTGCCCACAGCCCATGTGGGCATGTGCTGCCCAAGGATGACTACATCCAAGGAACTCTGCAACCAGATTCCAGGTACGGGCACTGACGGTAGAACCCATAACAGTTGGGGGGTTTGGGGCCAGTCCTAAGCTCTCTGTGGGGCACCTGGAAGACCCCACAGCTCACTCATCTGTTCCTTCCTTCAAATGCCTCCTCCTGAGTGCTGTTTATCAGGCCCTGGTCACAGGAAGGAAGTAGACAGACCAAGGCCTGCTCTCTCAGGGATCTAAGGTCCCGAGGCCAAGACAGGAATTAATGAAAAATCATCCATTGTCACTATAGGGAGGGCCCATGGTGGTGGTGGTGGTGGGGTGGCATCAGAGCACTCTGAGCAGGGATGTGACTGTCCTGATTAATGTTTTATTACATTTTGGGTAATATTTATTTTATGTATCTTTTACATCACTTCTTTTTAATTTTTGGTCATGTAAAATATTCAAACATACAGAGAAGCAGAGAGAACAGCACAGTGAACCTGGCTGTACCCATTATAGACTTTTTACCAACTATGACCTGTGTTTAACGAAGATTCCTCTAGTTGCTGAGTGAAGAATAGATTTAAAGAGACCAAGATGGAAGCTGGGAGATCTACTAGAGGCTGCCGAGTTGGCAGAGTGATAGTGGGTTGGACAGAAATATAGCAGTAGAGATGGTGAGAAGAGAGCATGTTCCAGAGGGTTCTAGCAGCAGAGCTGATGGCTTAGACATATACGCAAAGGAGAGAAGATAGGAAGGTGACTCTAGGGTTTTTGGCCCGGGCGTCTGGATGAGGGTGGAGACATAGAGAGGAACAGTTCTTGGTTGTTTAGACACAGGGGAGAAGGCCAGTGAGTGTTTGGATTTCTGTGTCTGAAGTTACTGGGAGGAGTCAATTGGTATAAATTGGGACTAATTGAGATATAAATTTGGGACTCATTACTTAAGAGTGACCAGAGAAAGGAAAGAGGACCAGAATAAAGTTTGGGGGTACTCTAGTGTTAGAGGCCAGTGAAGAAGGAAGAACTAGGGGCATAGGGGGAAACTAGGAGCATTTGTGGGGCCCAGAAGCTAAGAGAAAAGAGTGTCTGCAGAAGGAAGGCATATGTTTCCAATTACATGCTCCTCGACACTTGATAAGAATAGAGAAGTGGCTTCTGGGTGTAGCTGCATGGAGGTCACTGGTGACCTTGGCACGGGATGGGGCAGAAGTTCCACTGGAGTGGGAGGCTAGAGAGTGGAGGTGCTGACTACAGTGGTCTCTTTTGAGAAATGTGTTGGGCAGGAAAGCAAAGGTGAGGCAGCAGCTAGGGGAAGACTTGAGGGATTGAAGAACAATTTTTGGGAGGGGATGAAAGAAGCCCAGTATGGTTTTATAGGATGATAGGAGTGACTTAGGAAATAGAGAGGGAGAGAGAGGGAGGCGGAGTGAGAGAGAGAGAGAGAGAGAGAGAGAGAGAGAGAGAGGTGTGATGCAGTCTTAGTGAAGAGGAGCAGGTTGTAAGTTAAAGTGTGAGTGAAGTGGTTGTTGAGGAAAAATTGGCAAGTTCTTCTACCAGGGAAATGCTGTGGGGTCGCCAGGTTTTATAAGTGTTTCCAGTGAGATTGGTCTGCACAACTGTATGATTCCAGCAAGCCACGTTTATGGGACTCTGTTGGGCTTCCCAGCTGTTCAAACATACAGCCCAGCCCAGCTGTAGTCTCTGCTTTGGCCAATGTTTTGCCACTCAATGCTGTGAGTGAGGTAGGAGAGACCCAGATGATGAGTACAGGGACCTTGGGTAATCCCCCTATACCTGTCCTCACTTCCCCCCAGGTACATGGTGTTTCCAAGTCCTGTCTGCCTCGAGCCTGGCATCTCCTACAAGCTGCATCTGAAGCTAGTACGAACAGGGGGAAGTACTCAGCCTGAGACCCCCTACTCTGGACCTGGCCTGCTTATTGACTCGGTGAACAATCCCCTCTTGCCCACACCAACCAAGATGACAGGGCCTGTGGGGTGAGGCTTGGGTGTTGGTGGGTAGGCAGGCAGGCCCATTGTGGTGCTGGGGTGGGCAGGCCTGTGGCAGTGCTAAGGCAAATGCTCTGGCTGTGCCAGTGTGGTCCTGGGCCTGAATTGCACTCTTCTTTGCTCATCCCTTCAGCTAGTGCTGCTGCCCCGTGTCCTGGTGCTGGAGATGTTTAGTGGGGGTGATGCTGCTGCCCTGGAGCGCCATGCCACCTTTGAGCACTACCGCTGCCATGAGGAGGGTCTAGTGCCCAGAAAGACCCCTCCCTCTGAGGCCTGTGCTCCCCTCCTCATCAGCCTGTCCACCCAGATCTACAATGGTGCCTTGCGTGAGTATCTGTGATGTGGGTTGGTGGGGCGGAGGTGGGGTCCAGCTTGACTTGGCCCTACTCCCCTCCCACAGCCTGTCAGTGCAACCCTCAAGGCTCACTGAGTTCTGAGTGCAACCCCCATGGTGGTCAGTGCCTATGCAAACCTGGAGTGGTTGGGCGCTGCTGTGATCTCTGTGCCCCCGGCTACTATGGCTTTGGCCCCACAGGCTGTCAAGGTACTTTCCTGCCCCTTGTTCCCTCCTATGCTTCTCTCTCCTTTCCATTACTGTTCTCCCTCCTCCCTCTGGCCCTGCTTCTTCTTTCCTCTAACTTGGCCTTGGACCCCATACTCTCAACCCTATGTCCCTTGCAGTTCTCTTCCATTCCCTGACCATCCCTCCCTGACCTCACCCAGACTCCCCTCAGCTCCGATCCCCTAGCTCAGCCTCTGCCCTACCCCCAGCCTGCCAGTGCAGTCCTGAGGGGGCACTCAGCAGCCTGTGTGAAGGGACCAGTGGACAATGTCCCTGCCGAACTGGTGCCTTTGGGCTTCGCTGTGACCGCTGCCAACGTGGCCAGTGGGGATTCCCTAGCTGCCGGCCATGTGCCTGCAATGGGCGTGCAGATGAGTGCGATACCCACACAGGCGCTTGCCTGGGCTGCCGTGATCACACAGGGGGTGAACACTGTGAAAGGTAAGCCCGGAGCAGCTAGGAGTGGGTTGGTGGGTGGGCAGGCTGCCCAGGGATGACACGTCTCTTCCTTCCCCTCCCTGCAGGTGTATTGCTGGCTTCTATGGGGACCCACGGCTGCCATATGGGGGCCAATGCCGGCCCTGCCCCTGCCCTGAAGGCCCTGGGAGCCAACGGCACTTTGCTACTTCTTGCCACCGGGATGAGTACTCCCAGCAGATTGTGTGCCACTGCCGGGAAGGCTACACAGGTGAGTGGATAGGGGACAGGCATGGGATCAGGGTGAGGTGCCTAGGCTGAGCACTCATGGCTTCCCCTTGACTGTGGGCAGGGCTGCGGTGTGAAGCTTGTGCCCCTGGGCATTTTGGAGACCCATCAAGGCCAGGTGGCCGGTGCCAACTGTGTGAGTGCAGTGGAAACATTGACCCTATGGACCCTGATGCCTGTGACCCCCACACGGGGCAATGCCTGCGCTGTTTACACCACACAGAGGGGCCACACTGTGCCCACTGCAAGCCTGGCTTCCATGGGCAGGCTGCCCGACAGAGCTGTCACCGTGAGTATGGGAAGGGATGGCTGGGGTTGGGGCCCTGCTGCTCGGGCTCCCCTTGACTACTGTGCTCATCTTGGCTGGCACAGGCTGCACCTGCAACCTGCTGGGCACAAATCCCCAGCAGTGCCCATCTGTTGACCGGTGCCACTGTGACCCAAGCAGTGGGCAGTGCCCATGCCTCCCCAATGTCCAGGGCCCTAGCTGTGACCGCTGCGCCCCCAACTTCTGGAACCTCACCAGTGGCCATGGTTGCCAGCCTTGTGCCTGCCATCTAAGCCGGGCCAGAGGCCCTACCTGCAATGAGGTATGGGATCCTACTGCAGATCCATGGGTAGAGGGGGCCAGCTATCTGCCTTGTCTTGAGAGTTCAGCCTTTGATAGAGGCTCTCACTCATGCCTTGTTCCCACCCCAGTTCACAGGGCAGTGCCACTGCCGTGCCGGCTTTGGTGGGCGGACCTGTTCTGAGTGCCAAGAGCTCCACTGGGGAGACCCTGGTTTGCAGTGCCGTGGTGAGGGAGCCAGGGGTCCCAGGGTGGATGAAGGACTTCCCAGGATGCCCCACAGGATCCCTAACTCTGTGGTCTGCCCTTTCCTGCAGCCTGTGATTGTGACCCTCGTGGAATAGACACACCTCAGTGTCACCGCTCCACAGGTCACTGTAGCTGCCGCCCAGGAGTGTCTGGTGTGCGCTGTGACCAGTGTGCCCGTGGCTTCTCAGGAGTCTTTCCTGCCTGTCACCCCTGCCATGCATGCTTCGGGGATTGGGACCGTGTGGTCCAGGACTTGGCTGCCCGTACACGGCGCCTGGAGCAGCGGGCGCAGGAGCTTCAGCAGACGGGTGTGCTGGGTGCCTTTGAGAGCAGCTTCCGGCATATGCAGGAGAAACTGGGCACTGTGCAGGCGATTGTGGGTGCCCACAACACCTCAGCTGCCTCCACTGCACAACTTGTGAAGGCCACAGAGGAGCTGCGGTGCGGATGGGCCTGAGAATATATGGTGGGATGGGGCAGAGTCCCAATGGACCAGGGCTGAAGCCTCTCTAAACACCCCCTCCCCCATCAGCGCAGGCGTGAAATTGGGGAGGCCACTGAGCACCTGACTCAGCTGGAAGCAGAGCTCACAGATGTGCAGGATGAGAACTTCAATGCCAACCATGCACTAAGTGGTCTGGAGCGAGACGGGCTTGCACTTAATCTCACACTGCGGCAGCTTGACCAGCATCTTGACCTGCTCAAGCATTCAAACTTCCTGGGTGAGTTGTTGGCCAAGTAGGCAGGTAGACCAGGGTCAATATTCAGCTGACTGCCTGCCTCTGCCCAACTTAGGTGCCTATGACAGCATCCGCCATGCTCACAGCCAGTCTGCAGAGGCAGAACGTCGTGCCAACACCTCAGCCCTGGCAGTGCCTAGCCCTGTGAGCAACTCAGCAGGTATCCGGCATCAGACAGAGGTGCTGATGGATGCCCAGAGGGAGGACTTCAACAGCAAACACATGGCCAACCAGCGGGCACTGGACGAGCTCTCTGCCCGTACCCACACTCTGAGCCTGACAGGCATAAATGAACTGGTGAGGTGCAAGTATGGGGTGGGATGGGTGGGTGTGGATGTTCCTCCTATAGGGCCCTGACTTGTTCTGTGCCTGGCAGGTGTGTGGGGCCCCAGGGGACGCACCCTGTGCTACAAGCCCTTGTGGGGGTGCCGGCTGTCGAGATGAGGATGGGCAGCCTCGCTGTGGGGGCCTCAGCTGCAATGGAGCAGCAGCCACAGCAGACCTAGCGCTGGGCCGGGCCCGGCACACACAGGCAGAGCTGCAGCGGGCACTGACAGAAGGTGGTGGCATCCTTAGCCAAGTGGCTGAGACTCGTCGGCAGGCAGGCGAGGCACAGCAGCGGGCCCAGGCAGCCCTGGACAAGGCTAATGCTTCCAGGGGACAGGTGGAGCAGACCAACCAGGAACTTCGAGAACTTATCCAGAGTGTGAAAGACTTCCTCAACCGTGAGCCTCCCACGTGGCCAGGCCATGTGGTTGTTTCCCTCGTGTCTGTGTCTCTCCAGGATCATATCTGAGCCTCAGGGCCTGCACCGGACCTGTGTTTAAGACCCCATGTCTGGTCCCTGAGTCCATGCCCATATATGGTTCCCAGGTCCATGTCCCTGAGTCTAAGCCATTTATATAGTCCCTGTCCCTGTGGTTACATCATTATGCCTATTAGCAAACCTCTATCCCATGTACAGACCCTGAGTCCATACCCCAAGATTGTATCCCCATGCCTATGCTGAAGAATCTATGTCCTTAAGCCCTTGCCTTTGTCCCCATAGAGGAGGGGGCTGATCCTGATAGCATTGAGATGGTAGCCACACGGGTGCTGGAGCTCTCCATCCCAGCCTCACCTGAGCAGATCCAGCACCTGGCAGGTGAGATTGCGGAGCGAGTCCGGAGCCTGGCAGATGTGGACACGATCCTGGCTCGTACTACGGGAGATGTGCGTCGGGCTGAGCAGCTACTGCAGGATGCACAGCGGGCACGGTCTGACCCCATCCCTGGCCCCTGGCCCTAATGCTTGGTCCTGATACCTGCAGACTCTGATTCACCATTTTCCCCAGGAACCGGGCTGAGGGTGAGAAACAGAAGGCAGCGACAGTACAGGCAGCACTGGAGGAGGCCCAGCGGGCACAGAATGCTGCCCAGGGTGCCATCCGGGGTGCAGTGGCCGACACACAGGACACAGAGCAGACCCTGCACCAGGTGTGGTCTCCCTAGGACATCAATGGGGCAAAGGTATGGGCATGCACCGTAGATCTGTTTAACCTCCCGTCTACCGATGGCAGGTACAGGAGAGGATGGCGGGTGCAGAGCAGGCACTGAGTTCTGCAGGTGAGCGGGCTCGGCAATTGGATGCTCTCCTGGAGGCTCTGAAACTGAAACGAGCGGGAAATAGCTTGGCAGCCTCTACGGCTGAAGAAACGGCAGGCAGTGCCCAGGGTCGTGCCCGGGAGGCTGAGCAGGTGGACTGAGGCACAGACAGCTGGAGGAGGTAGGGGTGAAGGCTGGGCCTCCACTGGGCTACCATGCTGACCCTGCCCTCTATATCTGCAGCTGCTGCAGGGCCCACTGGGTGACCAGTACCAGACAGTGAAGGCCCTGGCTGAGCGCAAGGCCCAGGGTGTGCTGGCTGCACAGGCAAGGGCAGAGCAGCTGCGTGATGAGGCTCGGGACCTGTTGCAGGCAGCTCAAGACAAGCTGCAGCGGCTACAGGGTGAGGAGTGGGGCAGGTGGGCACCAGACACGTGGGACTGTGGAAGTGGGACCCCTAAGCTGAGACCTTCATCTCCTAGAACTGGAGGACACCTATGAGGAGAATGAACGGGCCCTGGAGGGCAAGGCAGTTCAGCTGGACGGGCTGGAGGCCAGGATGCGCAGTGTGCTTCAAGCCATCAACCTGCAGGTCCAGATCTACAATACTTGCCAGTAACCTCTGCCCAAGGCCTATCCCTGTCCCCAGCCCGGCCCCACACGCGTCTGCTATACATTAAAGAGCTCTTGGCCTGGCAGGGCCCCCAATAAACTAGTGTGAAGCCCCATTGTGTTGTCTGGACTCTGATTTGGGGCGGGCGGGGTGTCTGGATAAACATCCAGGCTGCTACCAGCAGGGCCCTTGATAGGCCAAGGCACCGGAGTCCCGCCTCCCTCCGCGCAGGCCCGCCCCGGAGCTGCCGGCAGCTGCGAGCCCTTTCCCGCCGGAAATGCGTCACCAGCTCGGCGCTCCGCCTCCCACGGCCGTAACTAGAAGTCGAAACAAAACAAGCTGCTAAGGCGGAGGCGGTGGCGGTGGCGGTGGCGGCGCCGGGACGAGGGAGGGGCGCGCCGGAACCGGAACCGACCTGACGCCGGAACCGGAACCGAGAACGGGTTGCCAGGGCCCGAAGAGGGCTGGTGGCGGCGGTCTCGCTGGGTGAGTGGGGCGGGCCGCAACTCGCCGGTTTGGCCAGAGCGGTGGAGCTGCGACGCGGGCCCGAGGCGGCCTGTTCAAGGTCACGGGCCGTGCCAGTCCTGACCCCTCGAGTCCTGTGGAGTGTCAGGCCCACGATGCCGGCGAGGCCGTTACGCTTTGCCTGTGGCCGGCCTCCTGCCTCAGAGAGAGGACTGGCGGGCAGTAAAGGCGGCTTCCTGGAGAAGGTGGTGGCGGGCCCAGGGTTCGGAGGCTGGAGCTGGGTCGCAGCCCGGCCAGGGTGCTGGTTTGTGGTCAGTAACCCCGCGCAGTCACATCAGGCCGGCTCAGATCCCTAGACAGCCCCTTTCTTGCCTCGACGTCCCGGAGCATGGGGGACGGACGCGACCTTAAGCCGGGGCCTGGGTGCGAGGAGGAGGAGGCGGCGGTGGCAGTTGTCCACCCTTTAGCTCTGTATCTGCCGTCGTTAAAGATCCAGCCCACAAGTACCACATCTGACTTGTAGAAGGGTATCCTGCCACTCCTCCCCCCTCCCCCATACACTCAGCGGAACACAGACTAGTCACTTTCCTGCTACAGGCTCTGGCTGGGCTTGAGGCTGTCAGGGATCCTAGATCCATCATGGTTCATCGCCACCCTCCTCTCAGTATTTGGTTTTGAGAACTTCACTTTGGATGGACAAACAGCCCAGAATCTACTGGCGGGTCTGTGGGAAACTGGGTAGCAAGTCCCTGTGGCTCAGAGCTGTTGACTGAAGGGACCTAGGAAGGAAGGTTGTGATGTCTGTTCCAGTCTCAAACTGGGTGCCTATCCTGTCTTAGCACTGGAGCAAGGTTGCTACTGAAGGAAGAAGTAGTGTGACATCTAGATACCCTTTTCAGCCCTTCTCCACTTGGGACAGCAGCTGGGGAGAGAAATCTCTCTTGGGATGAAAAAAGACCAAGCAGTGCACAGGAGCAGGTTCATAATGAGAGTAGGAGTTGGCAGGAGCCTGGTGAGGCACTTTTGCCCGGACCTTTTCTGGGCAGTGGAAGCACCTGGGCTGGGCCCGTTTTCAGCCACAGGGCCTGGATCTGCTGCTTGATTGTCTCCTCCTTTCCTGCCTTCCTTCTCCACCTCCTTCTTCTCCAGTGGTGACTAAGCAGCCAGTGAGAGTGAAGGAAAAGTGAGCACCCTGCTCAGAGTGCCAGCCTTGTGGGCTGAAGCCATGGCTCCTCTCCAGATTAGTGGAGGAACCTGGTCCCAGGCCATGACTGCCTTGACCTGACGCGTCCTTAGTGACGCTTCCAGCTTTGTGGGTCTGTTATGCTGGGTATCTAGGAGGTTTGGCCAGAAGTGGTTGCTGCTACTTATAATATTTATTCCCTCTTCAGAATAACCTGACAGTGTCCAGGGCTACTTCTGGTGATGAGGAGATACTGCTCTATAGGGTTAGGAGTGTCCTGGGTTCCCAAGCCCTGGCTGTTGCCAAGGAGCAAGTTGTTGGGCCTTGGCAGTGATCATTGGTTCTTTTTTGTCAGGCTGTCGGTTCCTTGCTGGAGAATTTGGCCACAAAGAGTTGCCAAGATAGCTGGGCCAGGAAGAAAGCGCCGCAGCCCTGACCCAGACACTGTTGCCGACCCTGGGGCACTCTGGCTGTCAACCAAGCGGCTCAAGATGTCTGGTGGGGCCAGTGCTACAGGCCCAAGGAGAGGGCCTCCAGGACTGGAGGAGGCCACTTGTAAAAAGAAGCAGAAAGATCGAGCAAACCAGGAGAGCAAGGATGGAGATCCTAGGAAAGGTGGGAGTAGCATTCCCAAAGTGCTCATGGCCTTCTGTTCCTCCCCTCTCACTGGGCATACAGATTAGGGGTTGGAAAGATGACTTTTTTTGCTATTCCTTCTGTCCTGGAATGATGCAGAGAGAAGGACCCATGGCAGGCTGGGGAGAGCCTCAGCTTTGAAGTCTGGGTACTTGGCTGAGATCCAGAAGAGGGTACTTTGTGGGGTGGTAGGGTCCTGGAGGTTGCCTCACATTGTTGTCTCCTCATTCTTCCCTTTGTCATCAGGGTCAGTGTCCACTCCTCGAGAGGAGCAGACCAAAGAGGGTGAGTAATGAATGGGCCTTTTGGGTGCTAGAGGAGGGCAAGGGTACTGGGAATTTAGCTCCCATCTGGAGCAGTTCCATTAGGGTTGGGTCTCTTGTTCCCTGCTTATCTCCATCAGGAGCTCATGATCTCTTTGCCACTTGCTCTACAGAGTTGTTGCTCGACTGGAGGCAGAGTGCAGACGAGGTGATTGTTAAGCTTCGTGTGGGAGCAGGTCCCCTGCGGCTGGAAGAGGTGGATGCTGCTTTCACAGACACAGACTGTGTGGTGCGGCTTCCAGGTGCGTCCATCTGCCCTGCCCACAGTAGTATATTTGAATCCTCTGATGTCCCCCCTCCCCAGCTCACTGACCCCACTCTGTCTCCAGGTGGTCGGCAGTGGGGTGGTGTGTTCTATGCTGAGATAGAAAGTTCTTGCACCAAAGTGCAGGCCCGCAAGGGTGGTCTCCTGCAACTGGCACTGCCCAAGAAGGTGCCTTTGCTCACGTGGCCCTCTCTCCTGGTGAGTTCCAGTACAGGGTAGGGTGGGGATACCCAGTATGGTCAACAGGGCCTGACTGCTATATCTTTGACAGAAAAAACCTCTAGGGCCTCAGGAGTTGGTGCCAGGACTGCGGTGCCAGGAGAATGGGCAGGAGTTGTCTCACGCTGCCCTGGAGGCAGGCCCTGAGCCCCGCCGGGCTAAGCAAGAGGCCCGGAACCAGAAGCGGGCCCAGGGCCGTGGTGAGGTAGGCTCGGGGGCTGGCCCCGGCTCCCAGGCAGGGCCCAGCGCCAAGAGGGCTGTGCATCTCCGCAGAGGGCCAGAGGGGGAAGGGTCCAGGGATGGCTCTGGACCCCCAGGTGATGCTCCACCCTTCCTGGATGACCCGGCCACCCAGGTGAGAGCTGGGTGCCTGTTTGGGTGGTAGGAGACGGGAAAGGGTATGGACTGGAGTGGGGGCCACCGGCCAGACTCAGGGCTGATCCTGCCCACAATCTTGCCATGAATAGGTCGAGGCTGAGGAACAGCTTCTTATACCACCTCTGAACGCCCAAACCTGCCGCCTGGACTCAGAGGAGAATTTAGCCCTTTTGGCAGGAGAGAAGGCAGTGTCTCCCAGGAATGACCCAGTCTCTCCAGTCATGGCCCGGAGCAGAGACCCTGGGAAAGACGATCATGGCAAGGAGGAGATGGCAGTGGCAGCAGATGCTTCGACCCTGGTGGATGGTAAAGGTGGTGGGGCTGGGGTGGGCAGGCAGAGCCCTAGGTTGGGTTGCAAGTTTGGTGGACAGGTAGGGAGTAGAATAGCTACAGGCTGGCACCTGTCCTGGGTGGTACTGAGTCATGGTCTCAACATAGAGCCTGAGTCTATGGTGAACCTGGCATTTGTCAAGAACGACTCGTATGAGAAGGGGCCAGACTCTGTGGTGGTGCACGTGTATGTGAAGGAGATCTGCAGGGACACCTCTCGAGTACTTTTCCGTGAGCAGGACTTCACGCTCATCTTCCAGACCAGGTGAGTGAGTGGGCAGAGTGTGATAGGGCAGACAGTGTGCCACTGGTGGGACAGCATGTCTTATGTTCTTGCTCTTGTCCTTTCTCATGCCCTGCTCTGCCTCTGCAGGGATGGAAACTTCCTGAGGCTGCACCCGGGCTGTGGGCCCCACACCATCTTCCGTTGGCAGGTGAAGCTCAGGTGGGTGGTGCCCGGCCCCACCACTGTACCTGTCCCACCCTGGGCTCCATCTCCCTGGCCCATCTAGCTTGATGCCCACTGCACCTGAGTCCCTGAGTTCAGCCTTTTCCCACAGGAACCTGATTGAGCCAGAGCAGTGCACCTTCTGTTTCACGGCCTCTCGAATCGACATCTGCCTCCATAAGCGGCAGAGTCAGCGCTGGGGGGGCCTGGAGGCTCCAGCTGCACGAGGTCTGCACACGAGCTCCTTTCATTCTGCAGCCCTACATGACCAGACCCCATCCCCTGCCACATGCTGCTAACCACCAGCCCTCTCATTCCCCCTTTTTAAGGTGCAGTGGGTGGTGCAAAGGTTGCCGTGCCGACAGGTCCAACCCCTCTGGATCCAACCCCACCAGGAGGTGCCCCCCACCCCCTGACAGGCCAGGAGGAAGCCCGGGCTGTGGAGAAGGACAAACCCAAGGCTCGATCTGAGGACACTGGGCTAGACAGTGTGGCAGCTCGCACTCCCATGGAACATGTAGCCCCAAAGCCAGAGCCACACCTGGCTTCGGTGAGAATTTTGGGGTGGGAAGGGCCAAGAATGGAGGCTTAAGAGCCTCGAGGCTGTTTTCTCATGCTCCCTTTGCTCCCATAGCCCAAGCCCACATGTATGGTACCACCTATGCCCCATAGCCCAGTGAGTGGAGATAGCGTGGAGGAAGAGGAAGAGGAAGAGAAGAAGGTGTGTCTGCCAGGCTTCACTGGCCTTGTCAATTTAGGCAACACCTGCTTCATGAACAGTGTCATTCAGTCTCTGTCCAACACTCGGGAACTCCGGGACTTCTTCCATGGTGAGGGCAGGGCCTGGAGCCTGGGGTATGGGCAGAGGAGGTGTCTTTGTCCCTCATACTTTTGCTTGGCTGCTTTTCCTAGATCGCTCCTTTGAGGCTGAGATCAACTACAACAACCCACTGGGGACTGGCGGGCGTCTGGCTATCGGCTTTGCTGTACTGCTTCGGGCACTATGGAAGGGCACCCACCATGCCTTCCAGCCTTCCAAGTTGAAGGTGATCTGTGGCCACTACCACCCTTGGCTGGAGAGGGTGGGGAGGGCCAGCCAGCTGGGTGTGCAGTGGGTGCAAGGGCTTCATGCTCACACCTTGGCTCCTGCATCCAGGCCATTGTAGCAAGCAAGGCCAGCCAGTTCACAGGCTATGCGCAGCACGATGCCCAGGAATTCATGGCTTTCCTGCTAGATGGGCTGCACGAGGACTTGAATCGCATCCAGAACAAGCCCTACACAGAGACCGTGGACTCAGATGGGCGACCTGATGAGGTCAGGGTCAGAGGTAGAGGGTGGGCATGTTTCATGTGCATCCCAGCCCCCAGGTCTCCTTGGTTCTCATCACTCTGCTTCTCAGGTGGTGGCTGAAGAAGCGTGGCAGCGGCACAAGATGAGGAATGACTCTTTCATCGTGGACCTGTTTCAGGGCCAGTACAAGTCGAAGCTGGTGTGCCCTGTGTGTGCCAAGGTGTGATGGGCTCCCTAGTTTGGCTCAGCTAGTCTGGTCAGATTAGTTCAGAGGCATGTGCATCCTCAGGGGCTGTGGGGCAAGGTTTGGGCAAGGAAGCTGGCAGGTGGGCTTTAGGGTAGGGTTCCTGACTAGGGTAAAAGTGACGTTTGGGCTCAGAGATGTGGTGTGGCAAAGGAAGGTGTGACATGGTTATAGGTAAGATTGGAAAGGCACATGGGCTACAAGTGAGGGACAAATTGGTGGCTAAGCTGAGCAGAGCCTCAAGTGCCAGAAAGGGACTTTTTTCTTCCTGTGGGCTTTCCTGCTCCATCTAGTGTTCTCAAGCCTGAGAGTTTGCTGGTTGGCTGTGAGGGCCCTGGGAGTCATCAGAGGGTCTTGAATGAGCTCTTTGGGCATAAGCATCCTGTCTCCTCCTCTCTGTGCGGCCACCCAGTGCCACCTATGCATCCACAGGTCTCCATCACTTTTGACCCATTTCTTTATCTGCCGGTGCCCTTGCCACAAAAGCAAAAGGTTCTTCCCGTCTTTTATTTTGCCCGAGAGCCCCACAGCAAGCCCATCAAGGTGAGGAGTAAGCCCCTACCCCTCTGGGCTGTCCCAGAGAACCTGGCCCACTTCCCTGCTGACTCTGCCCTTTTTGCTGTAGTTCCTGGTGAGTGTCAGCAAGGAGAACTCCAGTGCAAGTGAAGTATTGGACTCCCTTTCTCAGAGTGTCCATGTGAAGCCTGAGAACCTGCGTCTGGCTGAGGTATGTCTGTTCTTCCCTAGGCTCTTACATATGTGGATGTGTGTATACTCACAGCACAGACACATGTGTACAATCATTGGCATCTGTACACATACATACGAATGTTTACATTACTGTACAAAAATAGGTGGTATGCTGGCATAGGTGGGATTTGAGGCATGGTTGAAACGACATAGTTGGACTGTGCAACAGAGTTCAGTTCTAGCCATCATCAGGGTTTACACCCCTTTTTGTTTGTGGACCCCAACTGCTTTTTCCTCTTTAGACAAGGAGCTTGAGCTGCAGGACTGTCCCTTCATTTGCTCTGGTTCTCCCTCCATCCTGCTGCTCTTCTGTTATCCCAGATCTGTGTGCTGGCTCTCCCCAGAGGTTACTAGCCTTTACTTTGACAGTGCCATTTTTCTTAGGGGCTAAGAGTAGGGAGGAGGCTCCTCCAGTGTGGACCGTTCATGATAATATACTGCAGTCTTAGCAGGGCCCTGCTAGCTATAGCAGGGTAGAGGCCCTCAGTGTGGAGAGCTGTGTGGTGATACCTGCTCCATACCTGGTCTTTCAGGCTCTCTGATGCACGAGGCTCCTATGGCTTTGGGCACTGAGACTGATGCTAGCAGAGGCATATGCCTCTTTTGGCCTACAAAGCCCACCCCTGTCCACACAGACACAAGGCAGAGCCAGGCCTTCTCCTTACACCCTGCGACAAGACTAGGAAAAAGGCTTATTACCCTTACGTGGGATCTGTGTGTTCTCTGTCCCCAGGTAATTAAGAATCGCTTCCACCGTGTGTTCTTGCCCTCCCACTCTCTGGACACTGTGTCCTCATCAGATATGCTCCTCTGCTTTGAGCTGCTATCCCCAGAGCTGGCTAAGGAGCGGGTAGTGGTGCTAGAGGTGCAGCAGGTGAGTGGGGACCAACCAGATGGCACAGGGCTCTGGTGGGGGAGTACACTCCTGCCTGACCTTACTGAGCCACACGACCCACCCTAGCGCCCCCAGGTACCCAGCATCCCCATCTCCAAGTGTGCAGCCTGTCAGCGGAAGCAACAGTCGGAGGATGAAAAGCTGAAGCGCTGTACCCGGTGCTACCGTGTGGGCTACTGCAACCAGTGAGGACCCCCATGATCTCCCCCAACCCTTCCTCTCCACTATCCACTTGCCACCCTGCCTCTCCCTTCTGGACAAAGGCACATAAGTTTTAAGCCCTCTACCTGCCACCCCCTACTTTACTAGGCCTTGGGGGAGGTAGGGCTGGCATACTCAGTTCCCAGGGCCTAAGACTAATCCCCGTTATGGAGTCATAGGAGGTGGAGCTAAGGCTCTATCATTATCTTCACCTTCCCTCCAGGCTCTGCCAGAAAACCCACTGGCCTGACCACAAGGGCCTTTGCCGCCCTGAGAACATTGGCTACCCCTTCCTGGTCAGTGTACCTGCCTCACGCCTCACTTATGCCCGTCTTGCTCAGCTGCTAGAGGGCTATGCCCGGTAAGAGCCCAGTGGTTGGACTAGGGTGGGGTGGGTGGGAGCAGAGGTGC
Organism: Indri indri; assembly: GCA_004363605.1. Classification (NCBI taxonomy): domain Eukaryota; kingdom Metazoa; phylum Chordata; class Mammalia; order Primates; family Indriidae; genus Indri; species Indri indri. The sequence goes on along the minus strand of RJWJ010001826.1, from coordinate 33,474 downwards.
CAGATGGGCTGGTCAGGATTCTTACTTGCTTTGCTGTCTGTTGCCAGGTACTCTGTGAGTGTATTCCAACCACCCTTCCAGCCTGGCCGCATGGCCTTGGAGTCCCAGGGCCCTGCCTGTACCATGCTGCTCTCCACTAACTCCCTGGAGGCTGGAGACAGTGAGAGGAACTCCACTCAGCCACCTGAGCTCCAGTTGGTAACCCCTGTGGCTGAGGGGGACACAGGGGTTCCTCGGGTATGGGCAGCCCCTGATCGGGGTCCTGTGCCCAGCACCAGTGGAATTTCTTCTGAAATGCTGGCCAGTGGGCCCATTGAGGTTGGCTCTTTGCCTGCTTGTGAGAGAGTGTCCCGGCCTGAAGGTAAGATCTAGTTAAAGGCTCTGAGAGCTGGGGCGGAAGATACGGGAGTCTGGAGGAAGCTTGTTTAGGCCCTAGTGGGCAGGGAAGCTTTGATTATCATGTTCTCTCACAGCTGCTGTGCCTGGGTACCAACATCCAAGTGAAGCCATGAATGCTCACACACCTCAGTTTTTCATCTATAAAATTGACGCATCCAACCGAGAGCAGCGGCTAGAGGACAAAGGTGTCTGAGGCCATGGGTAGGACCCAGGGGGTAGGTTGAGCTGGCTCTTCTCCACAGCTGCATGACCTGTCTCCCTCCAATCTCCAGGAGAGACCCCACTGGAGCTAGGTGATGACTGTAGCCTGGCTTTGGTCTGGCGGAACAATGAGCGCCTACAGGAGTTCGTGTTGGTAGCCTCCAAGGAGCTGGAATGTGCTGAGGATCCAGGTTCTGCCGGTGAGGCTGCCCGTGCTGGCCACTTCACCCTGGACCAGTGCCTCACCCTCTTCACACGGCCTGAGGTGTTGGCACCGGAGGAGGCCTGGTGAGAACAGGGCAGCAGACAGGTAATGAGGCAGGGTGGAAGAGAGACTTGCTCATCCTGACCCCACGTCTGTGCCCTACCAGGTACTGCCCACAGTGCAAACAGCACCGAGAGGCCTCCAAGCAGCTATTGCTATGGCGCCTACCAAACGTGCTTATTGTGCAGCTCAAGCGCTTCTCCTTTCGTAGTTTCATCTGGCGGGACAAGATCAACGACTTGGTGGAATTCCCTGTTCGGTGAGTGATGGACCCTTGGTGACTATGGGCAGGCATTGGGACCAGGGTGGGCATCCTGAGCACCTGCTGACTGTCTCCCCTATCCCTGACTGTGACTGCAGGAACCTGGACCTGAGCAAGTTCTGCATTGGTCAGAAAGAGGAGCAGCTGCCCAGCTATGATCTGTATGCTGTCATCAACCACTATGGAGGCATGATCGGTGGCCACTACACTGCTTGTGCGCGCCTGCCCAATGATCGAAGCAGTCAGCGCAGTGACGTGGGTGAGGGCACACACAGCTAGCAAGATAGGTGGTAGGGGTGGTGGTATAGGCTGTGTTCACACTCTTCCCACCCTGCTGTAGGTTGGCGCTTGTTTGATGACAGCACGGTGACAACGGTAGACGAGAGCCAGGTCGTGACGCGTTATGCCTATGTACTCTTCTATCGCCGGCGGAACTCTCCTGTGGAGAGGCCCCCCAGGACAGGTCACTCTGAGCACCACCCAGACCTAGGCCCTGCAGCCGAGGCTGCTGTCAGCCAGGTGAGGCATGGGGGTGGCTTTATAGGCTAGTGGGGGATAAATCACAAATTGGGGAATAGGGTTGGGGGATTCAGCTTCCTCTCCTTTAGCCACAGGCCCCCCAACCCTTGGGATTCGTTAGAGTTGCAGATAGGATTTCCCTACATCAAAGCTTTATCCAGAGGCATCCTCATGCCCTAGAGACACTCAGAAGGGTGCACGTACATCAACATGCTGCCACTGGCGTTCACATAGGCACCCACCTGACACAGGTCAGAAAACTGCTCTGATCCTCCCTGGGCATTGTGCTGTGACCAGACTATAACTGACACTCCCAGATTTCCTCCACACGTTCCCTACATGCCAGCCCACAGACCCTCACTTGTGACCATCTCTGTGTTCTGGCGTGCACTCAGGACAAGGCCTATCTGGGCTGGCCACATCTTCTGGTGGCTGTCATACTCTCTGAGGTGAGCATCTCTCCTGCTGAGCTTTCAGGGTCTTTGTCTCTTTTACTGACATGGTGTACCACAGGTCCAGTTGGTGGGGCATAGTCACATCTCTTTTCTGAACTGGCTGCCTCCTTTCTGTCCCCTCTCTTCCCTTGAGCCCTCTCTATCAGCCTTAGATAAATCCCTGCAGAAGACTGGTCAGAATCTGGACATGGGTGGGAGGGAGCAAGGAGATTGCCCTGGGATTGCCAGCCCTGTTGTCCATGAGCCAGTCCCCTCTGTGGAAGGCCTGGACTAAAAAATTGGCCGGATAACCTCAAACCAACTCCCTCGGAACTGCGTGTGGATTGGGAAACTGTCTTGAGGAGGCCCAAGTGCTGTCAAGATTCTCCCACCCTGTAGCTCTCACTCTAAACCCTGAGGTTGGCTATTTGCCTGCCTCCCTGCTGCTTGATCTGGAATGCAGGGGGTTAGCCCCAGTCACCCCAAGCAGGACTGTCATGGCCAAGGGTCTCAGGGACACTGGGTCCTCCCCACCCGCTGGGTGCTGATGGCCATTTCCACATACCATAGGCTTCCCGGATTTGGCAGGAGCTGGAGGCTGAGGAGGAGCCGGTGCCCGAGGGGCCTGAGCCCCTGGGTCCCTGGGGGCCCCAAGACTGGGTGGGCCCCCCACCACGTGGCCCTACCACACCAGATGAGGGCTGTCTCCGGTACTTTGTCCTGGGCACCGTGGCAGCTTTGGTGGCCCTCGTGCTCAACGTGTTCTATCCTCTGGTATCCCAGAGTCGCTGGAGATGAGCTCGCCTGCAGGCAGCTGCTGTGAGCTGGCCCACCTGCCTGCCTGCCAGGCAATGCCTGCCTTTGTCTTGGGGAACACCTCTGGGCTTTGGTCCGAAGTATGTGCAGCTGGTGGGAGGGGGTGGGGACTATGGCCCCTGCAGGGGCAGAGCATCCTAGGGTGGGTATCCATCCAGCTGTCTGTCCATTCCTCTTGCTGCTCTGATCCTTGGCCTGGGGCTTGGCCCTGCCCAAGCTACTTGCTGTATTTAAAACGTTAATAAAGCAAGACTATTCAGGCCCGATCTCGTCTCTCTGTCTCAACGCCGCTGCTGTCTGCGCCTGCCTTGGGGCCCTCCCTTGGGTGCCGGGGCTCCAAGCCAGCACCCCCGGGATGCCAGGCAGCATGCTGGGCAACCCCCAACCCCTGTCCTCATATTCTGTTGCAGGGACTAGGCCCTGGCCAGGCCCCCGAGGTGGCCCCCACGCGGACAGCCCCTGAACGCTTCGCCCCCCCTGTGGATCGCCCAGCCCCCACCTACAGCAACATGGAGGAGGTCGATTAGCAGGTCCCTGGCTGATGGGGGGACTTGGTTTGGGGGATCCCCTACAAAGGGCCAGCTCTTTGCTGCTTCTCCTTCTCTAACCCAGAGGACACTGGTTCCGTCAACGGGAAGCTGGGGGGTATGATTTGGGGGTGGGGACCTCACAGGTTGGGACCTATTGTCAGCTTGGCCCACTGACCAATGGACTTTGGCTTCTTCAGCCGCCTTCAGTGCTGCGTGATTTGATTCCCAGTTGTACCTTCGATTCTTTCTGACCCGCATATAAAGGTTATAATTTTATTCTAAAAATTGTAATTTTTTTTTTTTTTGCATTTTGGAAGTGATTGCTGCTGTTTAAATATATTTTAAAAATAAATAATAAATAAATAGACTTAGTAACTGTGATCCACCACATGCTGGGGCCAACTCTCCTCCCTTCCCATCATTTGGCACGTGTGTATGAGAGAGACACTGAAATGCTCTGATCTGAGGGTAGATGTTGGGGTCCCTGCTCATGTCCTGTGGGTCATGAAACCCCCAGTGCCAGCAGCTCTCAGGAGCCCACCTGCTGCTCTTTGACCCCACTGGTTCTGGGTCCCACAGAGAGGCAGCTGTGGTTGACATCATTGTCAAGATCTCAGTACACCATGAGATGCTGGAGCTGACAACATGAGGTAAAAGGTTCAGGCACTGGAGCAGCCTCGGGCTGACAGCCAGGCAGCAGGCAGGAAGGACTTAGTACAGGACAGAGGAGGTACTGGGGGAATCTTCGTCCTCCTCTCCTGTTCTCAGGTTTTTGTTTGCTATAGTTTGAACACCATATGCATCCCTCAGGGAAGAACAGAGCAGGAGGAAAACTGCTGTGGAAGCTGTGGGGAAGATCCTGCTCTGAAGAGGACAGGCAGAGAGGACCAGAGCTAATCTTGTAAGACTTCCCGTTGGAGGAAATGTGTTGGGACCTGCCAGTCTATTTCTTCCTTTAAGAGTCCCTGAGACCTTGGTTCCTGGCAACTGCCCTATGCTATTCCCCTACAGTGGGTCTGCAGGCCTGTCCCAGTTTCAGAACTATTGCAACCTTGTACACACATACAGCAAGGGCAAATCTTGTGAGAAGCCTTGCCTCCCTTTGTGGATAATGTTGCCCCTTCCTCTCTCCAATTGCTTGGGGGAGGGTGGGCATCTCTAGCTGGAAGGAGATGGGGATCAAAGGTACTCCTGAGGCAAGTGTTTAAAAAAGCCAGAGAGGGATTCAGACAGGGAGAGGTAGGCAGGGTCCTGGCAACCCTGTAGTCTATCCCGGTCCCCAAGCCCATGGGGCTAGTCTCATGAAACTCAGCATTCAGGCCCTTCTAATAGTCCTCAGCCTGATTTAGAGGTAGTGAGCTCCTGGAGAAAGCTAGCCCCATGACCAATGTCGGCTTTTTCTGGTGGGGCTCCTGAATGTGGAGAGGGGTCTGAAGAGCTCGTTGTAGGACCCTGCAGAAATGGTGAATTGCTGAGCTGTGTGCTGGTGCTGACAGCTCTGATAGTGCTGGAGGGCCTGTTAGGCATGGGCTGCAAAGAGAGTTGTGCTGGGCCTTTACTTTGCAACTCCAAGTACTTGGGAGGCTGGTCAGCATTGGCATGTGCTGAATGCACTGATCAAGGAACTCTATCTTTTTTTTTTTTTTTTTTTTCAGAGATAGGGTCTTGGCTGGCTGGAGTACAGTGGTGCAATCATAGCTCACAGCAGCCTCAAATTCCTGGGCTCAGGAGATCTTCCCACCTTAGCTTCCTGAGTAGGATTATAGGTGGGTGTACCATACCCAGCTACTTTTTTTATTTTTTGTAGACGGGATCTCGCTATGTTGCCCAGGCTGGTCTTGAACTCTTGGCCTCAATCCTCCCACCTTGGCCTCCCAAAGTGTTGGGATAACAGGTGTGAGCCACGACACCCAGCCCTTTGTCCATCTCTGACTGCAGCCTTGCTGCTGCTGAGCCCACCACACTGTACCCTTCTGTGGCATCTGCACGAGGTTGCTGTGGCCACCAGCACTACAGTCTCTGTTACCTCTATGCCATTAGCTTGTGCCACAAGGGCCTCTTTGTGGGCTTGGCTGCTAGACCCTACCTCTCCCCATTCTGCAGCTGGGCCTTGCTGGCTGCTACCTGGCTTTTCTGCTTGGTCATATTTCTCTTGACTTTCCTGGAAGCGGTGCCAGGGGTTCATGCAGGCAGGCTAATCCCCAGACTGGGCTTGTACGATTTCACATGTCTGCTCTGTGCAAGTCATATGGCTCCAGAGGACTGGCTAGATATCCACTGGCACCTGGCACTACCACTTGTGGCATTCTTGTAGCAATGGTGGGACAACTGCCTCATCCTATGACATGGAGTCATAGGGTACCATTAGGGAATCAAGGAAGGGAGTGCAGGCCCTGATCCTATTGAGAGGGCCATAACCAGACCTGCAGGACTTGGTGATGACGGTGATATTGCTGCAATGAATCCTTTGGTGGCATTAGGTACTGAGGAAATAACTTGCAGTGGCAGGCACCCTGCAGGGCTCTGCTCATCATGGGCACCTTTGTGGTGGGCTGGGCACTTACATATAGCTGCAGACTTGGCACAGGGTGGCTCTGCTTCTTGGTGTCTGTCTATGGCACCACTATGCTGCACCCCCTGGTCATTTCCTGCACCTGGCCTTCCTGGTACAGTGCACTCTAGGGTTGGGCATCAGGCTGGGGCCAAGGGGCCATGGAGAGGTAGGAAGCCCCAGGACACAGGATTGGACCAGGATACCAATGCATGTGGCCCTGGGCAGAACCTGGCATGTGGTCATCATGTGGGACCCAGACCTGGAGCTTGGTCATGAGTGGGATGTGGGCATGAAGGGCACAGGATGTGGATACAGACTAGTCAGGATCCTGCCTGGTTTTGAAGGTCCTCAAGAATGAGCCACACACCGAGGCTTCCAAGAGCCTGAACTCCAATCCTAAATTTGGGGATTTCCACCATCCCACTATCACTAGCTTGTTCTCCTACATCCCTTAACACACAAAGAACACAGTCTGTATGTTCTGTCTTAGCCAGCAGGTCCTGTAAGTCCAGTGAGACTGTGGGGAGATCCCCAAGCACAATATCCATTATTGGGAAGATTTTCATCTCATCTGTCCCAACTTCAATAAAACATCTTCTCAAAGTTCTGCAGAGGGATTTCAAGGTCTTGCTTGTGGTTTTTCGTGACATTTGCATGCTTTGGCAAGGGACTAAGTATGGCATGAGATTTTAAACCAAATCTTTACAGAACTTCTGCGAGGTTCCTCTTGGCCCAAACCTTTGTCCCTCCCTCTCCTGGCCTGATGTGTCCTGAGTAGGCACCTGAAAAGTGCCAGACTTATGGGGACCCTCTACCGGCCATTCTTCATTCTCAGCTATGGAGTCTGGCCCAGGGATTTCAGGGTTTCATTTTGCTCAACTGTTTTCACAACTACAAAGATTTGGCCTCAGAAATGCGACAGGGACTCACAATTTGTGTCCCTGAATAGTTTCTGTATTGAGATGGAGTTCCCAGGGCTGAAGGAGAAAAGTCAAAGAGCAAAAGTCCATGTCCACGTCTTTTCTCTGCCTCGGTGCTCAACACCTTTCTCTCCAGGGCCGCGGCTAATCTCTTCTAAAGCCCCACTGCCCGCTCCCCACCCGCTTCCAGTGGAAGAACCAGTGAGACGGAAGTCAACGGCCTGGAAAGGCCGGCGCTTTTGCTCTCGGTCCCTTAAATGGCGTCAACGACCCTGGAAAGCCCCGCCCCCTCCCTACCAAGGAAGGACACCATTGGATCTCTCCGAAGGCTTCGCTCTCCTATTGGTCACTGGACGAATGCAGTCGTGCAGGTTAGACCCAAAGTTTCTTTTGGTTTCCGGCGTCCCTGCGATGGCGACTGTGGACTCCCTGACGCTCTTCACCGGCCTCGGCCTGAGCGAGCACAAGGCCCGCGAGACGCTCAAGAACACGGCTCTGAGCGCTCAGCTGCGCGAGGCAGCAACCCAGGTGCGAGCCCTTCTGGCCCTGGCCTGGGCTGCCGACTGTTCCGCAACGCCGCGCGGGTTGGGTCCCTCTCTCAACATGTGCCCCTTGTCCCGCTCTTGCCTCTCTCACTGGGCCTGGGGCTTTTCTCCTGGCATCTCTGATCCCAGGCGCAGCAGACTCTGGGCTCTACCATCGATAAGGCTACCGGGACTCTGCTGTATGGCTTGGCCTCCCGACTAAGGGATACCCGGCGTCTGTCTTTCCTTGTGAGCTACATAGCCAGTAAGAAGATCCACACTGAGTCCCAGCTGAGTGGTGAGACCCCTGCCTGTCCTGCCAGTTCCACCTCCAATCCCTCCCTTCAGCCAAGACCCCTATCTACCCTTTTTGCCAAGTCCTCCGTTTCTTTCTAGACACCTAGTTCTGCACGGGCACTGAGGCACGGAGCCGGTGGCTTGTGGTGGGACTGACAGGAACTCTCAGGGTCTAAGGGAGAGCCACTCTCAGAACACATGCTTCTTCCCTGTGGCCTCAAAGCTTCTCTAGGGTGGTGCCAGGGCTTTACCTTTCAGGAGGCCAAACTGTACTTGAAGTTTCATGGGATTAGGGCTCTGTCTATCCACCTCTTGGAGCTGAGATGCCACAGACTCATTGGCTCTTCTTTCTCAGCTGCCCTCGAATATGTGCGGAGTCACCCCCTGGACCCCATCGACACTGTGGACTTTGAGCAGGAATGTGGTGTGGGTGTCATGGTGACCCCAGAGCAGATTGAAGAGGCTGTGAGTCTTTCCCTGGGCATTGTGTGTCTCCCCAGTCCTGGCCATGGAAAGGAATGCCTCAGTTTCTCTACCCATGAAGACCCAGAGTGAAAGTGTGAACATCTCTGAAGAGGGCTCTCCTGAACCGCATGGTTTGGCTTTCTGCAGGTGGAGGCCACCATAAATAGGCACCGGCCCCAGCTCTTGGTGGAGCGTTACCATTTCAACATGGGGTTGCTGATGGGTGAGCAGGGCCTGGGGTGAGGGCTATGTTCTCTTTGGTCATACCTTTGCTTCTGGGCATGAGTGAGAGGAAGAAAGGTGGGGGAAGGAGCAGGAGCACCTTAAAAGGGGTCTGGCTGGGCTGGGAGGGGTGGCTTACGCCTGTAATCCTAGCACTCTGGGAGGCCAAGGTGGGAGGATCCCTTGAGCTCAAGAGTTTGAGGTTACAGTGAGCTACAAAGACACCACTGCACTCTAGCTGGGACAACAAGGCAAGACTGTGTCTCAAAAAAAAAAAAAAGTGGTCTGGCTGGGCGCAGGCTCTGGTTCCTGTGGTCAGCCAGGACCCTTCCTTAGGAAGGAGGGTGGGGAGTGCCCTCTTTTGCCTTTCTTCAGCTCCTTGTGCCCATGCTTCTAGGAGAGGCTCGGGCTGTGCTCAAGTGGGCAGATGGCAAAATGATCAAGCATGAAGTGGACATGCAGGTGGGCGTGCCTGAGTTGCAGCTGTCAAAGACCCTGGCGTGGACAGGGCCAGGAATCCACTGAGGGATAAAAGGGGGAGGAGACCCTGTCCCTATTCTGGTGGTGTATAGTAGAGCCCCATCTGGCAGGAGCAGCTCTTGACTGGATAGTGAGAGACTTGGGCCTCTGGGCTGTACCTAATTTGAGGTGAGTCACTTTACTCTGAACCTGTTTCCTCATCCCATAAATAGGGGTGATGTGGCCTTCATTTCAGGATATGGCATGGAATCACAGAGGGTGATGGCTGAGATAGAATGCTTGTCTTGATGCTGGGCCCATAGTTACTCTCTGTATATGACAGCCCTTATTACCTGGGCCCAGTATGGACCTTCAGGAGGGAGAGAGCATTTGAGGCAGAACCACATAAGGAGAAGAGGTGGAATGGGCTAGGTAGGTTCTTCCAGGCAGTGCTGGTAGACAGGCCAGGAAGCCCTTCGATGGGTGGGAAGGGTCAATCATGGGCTTCTTGAAAGAAGACACTCCTGTCCCTGCCTGACTCTGGTCTCTGCTCAGGTCCTCCACCTTCTGGGTCCCAAGACAGAGTCTGATCTGGAGAAGAAGCCCAAGGTGGGACTGGGCATGGTCTTGGGTCCCTGAGGTTGAAGTGGGGTAGGGTGAGACTTCAGGCTGGGGAAAGGAGTTTCTGACCTCAGTGATTTCAGGACCCTACCTAGGAGGAACTCTAATGCAGTGTTGGGGTTTTTCCCAGGTTGCAAAGGCTCGGCTACAAGAAACAGACCGGAAGACAGCTAAAGATGTGATGGAGAATGGTGAGAGGCTTGAGGCTCCTGTCACAGCATTCAGCTCCCTGACTTCCAGGCATTTCCCCTGAAGGGTCCTTACAGCCCAGGCTCCTTGGGCCCTTGCCTTACTCAACACCCTACCTTCTGCCTGAAGACTGGGATTCCTGGTGTTTCCTTTGTTCCCTTTCCCCAGAGACTGGTCTGAGTGGCCTCAGATGTCTGGCTCTGTATCTCTTGTCTCTGGAATTAAAGTAAGAAGGGCCTGCTCAGTTCTGTTCTGGTTGTAGGATATGGGTAGTAGTGATAGGTACAACCCTGAGCTGAATATGGTAACTGTATCCAATAGACAAGTGTTTGTTGATTTTTTTTTTTCCACCCGCCACAGGCGAGGCTGCTGGCCAGACACTGTCTCTGATGGAGCAGCTCCGAGGAGAGGCCCTTAAGTTCCACAAGCCTGGTGAGCGGGAATGTCGAAACCCTGGGGAGGGCTGGATTATGGTAGCAACTCTTGTTGCTAGGCCCCAGGGGTCAGAAGCTTTGGGCAGCAACCTGGTCCTTAGGCTTATTCTGGTCCTGGCAGGTGAGAACTACAAGACCCCAGGCTATGTGACCACTCCACACACTATGGATCTACTGAAGCAGCACATGGAGATCACTGGAGGGCAGGTGTGTGGGAATATGACGAGGTGAGCTAGTGCCATCAAACACCTGCCTGAGTCCCTGGGCTGCCCCCAGGCTGCCCCATCTCACCCATCACCATGGCCTTCCTGGTGGTGGGCATCTGTTGTAGGGTAGTCTGAGCTGTGACCTCATTCCTCTGCTCCCATCCCCCTTATCTCAGGTTCGTACCCGATTCCCACCAGAACCCAATGGAATCCTGCACATTGGACATGCCAAAGCCATCAATTTCAACTTTGGCTATGCCAAGGTGAGCATGCATCTAGCAACTTGACAAGCAAGATGATCATTTGTTGTTCCCATGACCGGATACCAGAAAGGTGTTCCTTCCTTGCTTTCTGCTCCCAATAATGCACCCAGGTGGGCAGAGGCCACAGAAAGGAACCACATGTGACAGATACCTAGGAATCCATTGGGCTTATTCAGAAAAAACTGTGAGATGAGTCTGAGTCCAAATTTGGGGGAATTACCAGGGCAGCCCCTCAGTTTGGGAAGAGGCTATCGCTGTCAGTCTTAGGTTGGTGTAAGAGATACCTTATCTGGGGCATTTAGATACAGGAAGATGAGAGAAGCTCTTAAAGGCATTTTTAATTCTGACATAGGAGAACTCTGAGAATGTCCTAGTTTGGTGAGCTGGACTGTGGGGCTGGTGGATGATGTGAGAGCTCACAGAGGTTGCAACTTTCCTAGGCTAACAGTGGTATCTGTTTTCTACGTTTTGATGACACCAACCCTGAGAAGGAGGAAGCAAAGTTCTTCACTGCCATCTATGATATGGTGACCTGGCTGGGTATGGACTGGGCAAGGCCTGGGCAGGTCTAGTAGTCAGTGGGCTTCTCCTTGGGCCATGGCCTGCCATTGGATGTTTCTGACTGGCTGCTCATACTGTCTAATTCTGCCCCAGGTTACACACCTTACAAGGTGACATACGCCTCTGACTATTTTGACCAGCTGTATGCATGGGCTGTGGAGCTCATTCGCAGGTGAGGCCAGGGCCATGATGTAGAACCAAGCAGGCTGATCAGGTCACAGCTATGCTGGGCACTCACACCCCTTCCCCATAGGGGTCAGGCTTATGTATGCCACCAGCGAGGAGAGGAGCTCAAAGGCCACAACCCTCTGCCCTCGCCCTGGAGGGACCGTCCCATGGAGGAGTCATTGCTGCTTTTTGAGGTGGGGTTCTGTAGGAGCAGCTGGTTTTGGGGGGGCCAAGATGGTGAGGATGCGATGCCCATGTGCTTAGAGGCAACCTGAGCCCTTGCTCCCCCCAGGCAATGCGAAAGGGCAAGTTTTCAGAGGGTGAGGCCACGCTACGGATGAAGGTGGTGATGGAGGATGGCAAGATGGACCCTGTGGCCTATCGAGTCAAGTATACACCACACCACCGTACTGGGGACAACTGGTGAATGTGGGCATGGGGTGGGGTAGCAGTGCTGTAGAGCAGGGCAGTGGGCTATGGGGTTGGGCAGAGTGTCGCTGGATGGTAGGACCCACTGCTTATGTGCCTTGCAGGTGCATTTACCCCACCTATGACTACACACACTGCCTCTGTGACTCCATCGAGCACATCACCCACTCACTCTGCACCAAGGAATTCCAGGCTCGGTGAGGGAGCTGGGCCCATGGGGTGGTAGGATCAGTGGAATTCCAACAGCCCTTCCTGTCGTCTGTCCCTGGTCCCAGAGGTGGCCAGTCCTAACCCTACTCTCCCACCCCAGACGCTCTTCCTACTTCTGGCTGTGCAATGCACTGGATGTCTATTGCCCTGTGCAGTGGGAATATGGCCGCCTCAACCTGCACTATGCTGTTGTCTCTAAGAGGAAGATCCTCCAGCTTGTAGCAGCTGGTGCTGTGCGGTAGGTGTGGCTATTTGGCTCGTCAAAGGTTGGTGGTACTAGTGGCATGTGCCGCCAAAGGCCTTTTCACCACCTTCTCATCCACAGTGACTGGGATGACCCACGGCTCTTTACACTTACAGCCCTGCGACGGAGGGGCTTCCCCCCTGAGGCCATCAACAACTTCTGTGCTCGGGTATAGCCTAGTGGGTTAGGTGGGCAGATGGGGGCTGAGTACAGCAGATTGTGGTTATGGCCATGATTGATGTTGAACTTTCCTGCCAGGTGGGAGTGACAGTGGCACAGACCACGATGGAGCCACATCTTTTAGACGCCTGTGTGCGTGATGTACTGAATGACACAGCCCCACGGGCCATGGCTGTGCTGGAGTCACTACAGGTCATCATCACCAACTTTCCTGCTGCTAAGGTGGGCCTGCCTCAATGTGTGTGTGGGGTTGGGGGGGTGGGGTATGCCTGGGCATGGGCGTCCTAGTGCCTGGTATGACTTAGATATGTGTGTCCTGCTACAGTCCTTAGACATCCAGGTGCCGAACTTCCCAGCTGATGAGACCAAGGGCTTCCATCAGGTTCCCTTTGCACCTATTGTCTTCATTGAGAGGACTGACTTCAAGGAGGTAAATGGGGGGTGGGAGGTCTTGTTTGCTGTTGAGTCTGGTGCTGGTATCCTTTGATCTCATTTCCTTTGTCAGTCCATCTATTTCCTGCTTCAGATGAATCAACCCCTGCCAGACATGGAATTGGGGGAGAAACTTTTCATACTTGTTTGACTCTTGCAACCTCTTGTGTCTACCCCATTTCCTATGTCTAGGAGCCAGAGCCAGGCTTTAAGCGCCTGGCTTGGGGCCAGCCTGTGGGCCTGAGGCATACAGGCTACGTCATTGAGCTGCAGCATGTTGTCAAGGTGAGAGCCAGCTGCAGCCTTCCTACTGCAGTGCCTACTGGGGCCAAGATTTGAGTGTAGCCTGTGGTCCTGTTAGTGGTTCTCAGATCTGATTGGTGACCCTTTCCCTCTACTTCCAGGGCCCCAGTGGCTGTGTAGAGAGTCTGGAGGTGACCTGTAGACGAGCAGATGCTGGAGAGAAGCCCAAGGCCTTTATTCACTGGGTGTCACAGCCTCTGACATGCGAAATTCGCCTCTATGAGCGACTGTAAGTGAATAGAGCTGGGGTGAGGCAGGTATAAGATGGGCATCGCCTGCTGTGGCTACCCAGCTTGGGGGGTCTGATCTTCACTCTGGCTGCAGATTCCAGCACAAGAACCCTGAAGATCCTGTTGAGGTACCTGCTGGATTCTTAAGTGACCTGAATCCGGTAGGCTCATGGAGTTTGGGGTAAGGGTGGTAGGCTTCCCTGGCTGGATGGCTGCCTAAGTTCCCTGCCTACAGGCATCACTACAAGTGGTGGAGGCAGCGTTAGTGGACCGTTCTGTGGCTCTGGCACAACCCTTTGACAAGTTCCAGTTTGAGCGTCTTGGGTACTTCTCCGTGGATCCAGACAGCCATCAGGGACAGGTGCTTGACTTTACCCAGCCGCCCCTTTCCACAGCAGTGATGGTGGATGCCATTTGCTGTGCCAACTGCTCTACCTGCATTTCCTTAGTTAATCATCACCACCTGAGGGGGTGGCATTCATGTTCTACTGATGAGGAGACTGACTCTGAGGTTAAGTCCATGTACAAAATTTTGTATGGACCCTGCCTTTCTTACTGCTCAGAGTAGGGGGCAGGCACAGACGTTGTTACAGTCCACATGAAACTCTGGTCTGGAGCCATCCAATCCCTTAGTCATGGTCACAAAGTTATTGAGAACCTGGATCTCCTGATCTTTGGTGGTCCCTCAGCTCTGGGATGAGGAAGATGCTAAGGGGAGGTGTCTATGGTGAAACCTACCTACGCCTCCTGGCCTGGGTCTGGGTCGGTGGTCATTCTTCTCCTTCTGCCCTCCAGCTTGTCTTCAACCGAACTGTCACACTGAAGGAAGACCCAGGAAAGGTGTAAAGCATTGTGGACCTACCTCATCCTCCTGGAGGTGGGGATACCCTCACCTCCCCAAATTCCATGTCAATAAAGAACACCTAAATTCCCCTGGAGTCTGTGTTATCTGTCTGCCTTTCTAGCATCTGAGGGCCCTGGAGACATGCGATGTGTGTGCGTGTGTGGGTGAAGGCATATGCCTTGTGCATATTTTGTCTGAGAATGGGCTTCTCCAGAATAGAGTGACACTGACAGCTTTGAAACCACTAGTGCGCTTCTTGGTGCTCAAGGGCAGGGGCCTGGGTGGGATTAATATCCTCTGCACCTGGTCTAAGGGAACAGAAGGCCCTGGGATGTTGCTCCCTAGTTAGGAGCCCTGTGCCAGAGGGATCTAGAAGGTTTGTGTCCCCCTGTGTGAAGATGAAGAGAGGCTTGTCTCCCAGTCTGATCACTCAGCAAATAATTATTGAGTGTTTACTATGTGTTGGGCACAGTGAGATGAGGCACACATGCTGTGCTGGCTTTCCAAGTTCACTATCTAGGGGAGGGGAGACCATGGGAGACCAAGCATTGTGAGGGAGAGGTCTCCCTGGGGCCTGTGCAAGACTAGAAGATATTACTGTCCCAGCCTGGGCCTCAGAAAAGACTGCTCTTAGGAAGTGACTTCTGAGAGGAATCCGAAAGACTGGAGAGTAAGCCAGAAACAAGTGCAAAAGACGGGAGGTAGTAAGTGTCTACAGCAGGCTGGTCACTCTGTGGGGTAGTGTGGGCTGCCTGTAAGGCCTGCATGTGCCTGCAGCTTTAAAGCCTTCCACATTTTTCCCTGTATACAAACACCAGGCTGCCTGAAGCCCGCTTTAAGGTGGACCTGACTGCGAAAGGCTGAACTCAGATGGCAGCAGATGGCGTGTGGGAGGGTCCCAGACGCTGTGCCCTCCAGAAGGTGAGCGACCAAGGGGTTTCTCAGGGGGATCACGACTGGGGACGCCAGGCCCAGATCCGAGATTTGTGGGGGCCACCTTAAGCAAGAGGCCGTACTGGGCCGGGCCCCGCCCCGCGTAAAGCTGCTCGACCAAAGGAGGCTCAGGCGGGCGACGGAAGGTGGGTCCAGGGAACGAGCCTGGAGCACCAGCCTACGAAGGCTCCACCGCTAGGCCGAGCCCGGGCCCTGGCTCCGCCTCGCAAAGACGGGCGTCCGTGGGCGGGGCGCCTGCCCTACACCCTGGATCTCCATCCGGCTCTAGCAAGCCAAGGCGCAGCCTCCCTCCGTGGCTGGCTGAAGCGTTCACTTTAAGTCTGACCAGGAGGCAGCTCCAGATCTCGCGGGATCCCACGCTCCGATTCTCGCGAGAGGGGCATTCGGCACCCATTGGCTGTGAGGGTTGAATGTAAGATGGCGCCCAGGGAGCTGTGAGGAGAAAATCCTGTCGGTCTTAGAGAGGCGACGGCAGAACCGGGGTCCCGGGCGGTGCGGCGGGGCCAGCGGGTAGAGCGGAGGCGGCGGCGGCTGTGACGTCGCCAGGTGAGGGCTCCGGAAGGGGTGGGGATGCGACGAGGCTGTGGGCCTGGCATAGCAGGCCCACCCCACACAACGACGGGCGGGGGCGGGCGAGCCGCTGCCGCTGGACCCAAGGGACCTCGGGGCGGCTCCGGAGCCGAGAATATCCCTGGGCTCGCGTGCCCCCGCCCTGTGGGTGGGGGAGGGGCTGGTCAGGGATTTGGGTGGGCGCGACGCGCGAGCGCGCGCTAGTACGGGCGCGCGGCCGAACCTGTTTTTACACGCGGGGGCGCGCGCGCTGTGCCGCCCTCCCGGTGCGCGTGGCCGCTGACGTGCGCGTTCCCGACCCGGATATCTCGGCTTTTGGAATTGTGGCCCTAGGCAAGAGCTGCTCTCCGGGGCGCGCGCCCGCCACGACCCCCAGATTTGGGGCGCGCGCCCTGCTGTTGGGTGGTGGTGCCTCCTCGAGAGCGCGCAAGACGTCTCCGCTGAGCCAAGAGCTGGCGGCTTGCTGCGCTTAGAAGGTTGCGGGCTGGGCCTTTCCTGCTCTGGTGACGTTCCTGGGCATTTGTGGCCTAGGCCTGGGGAGAAACCAACTTGCTTTGCTGTCCGGCTCGTGGCTCCGTTGCTCTGCGAGGCAGGCGAGATTGCCTGTTCTCCTCGAAGAATGCGGTCACTCGAGGCCCAAGTGTGGGGTGGGTGCTTGGGGAGGGTGCTCTACCCTGCTTCGGAAACCGATCCCTGTTGGCTTGAGAGGGCCGTGACCCCCCTCAGGTTTCCTCACCTTGTATTGGTGCTTTGTGCCGGGGAGGGAAGGTTAACATCAGAAGGCCCTTAAGTAGTGTCTGCTTTCTTTTCATTAGAAACTCATTCTTCCATAAGCGCAGTTCATGCACGTCACTTCTGTGCGCTCCGGAAGGGGCTCTTTTGTGGACGTTTTGCAGCTCTCCGAGCTTTAAAATGCCACTTTAAATCCTTCAGTGCAGGCTTTTCTTCTGCGTGAGTGGGAGGGGCTTACTTTAGTCTGTTATAATACTATAACTGTTCTGGCTGTTTCCTCAGCCAGAAAGTTGCCTAGAACAAAATTGAGCAACCTTAGAGTCAGTGCTTTGCTTTTTTTTAAATTCCAAAATTCTCCAGCAGAAATTTCTAAAATCTGTCCGTATGTCACTGTAAAGGTCACTTTTGATTTAGGATTTCAAACCTTTTCAGCTCTTTTTCACCCCAGCCCTGTGTTCTGGTGCTAAGGGAATTCTCGGTTTGTCCTAGAGAAGAAATACGCATCTCTTTTTTTCCTAAGACAAAACATCTGCTAGTTTATGTTTTATGGCCTTTCTTCACTAAGTTTAAGGAAAAGGAAGCTAAGAGGAAGAAAATTAGCAATCAAATTTAATAATCATGGGTAGTTCTTTCTAATGTACTGTATTTTTTTTAAGAACAAAGTTAAAACTTAAAAAGAGGCTGAGGATGGAAGGAACTTTTTTGTTCTATCTTCTTCAGAATGTTAGAAGTCTTAAGAACTCAGGACAAGCAGCAGAAATACATGCAACATGGTGACTGGTGAGTCAAAATCGTTCATATGCTGGAAGTATGTGTGCACAATTTTTTCCTGGTAATATTGAAACCTCACAAATCCTGTCAGTCATTCTGGGTTCTGTCTGCCAGAAACTTTTAGGTGGTATAAAACTGAAGATGTGGGAAAAGTGCATCTTTGAATCCAGCGACAGTTCGCTGCTTGGACAGTTTTCTCCTCTTAAAGTATAAATCAGTGCAACATGCATGACAACGCATCAGCTTTTCGAAGGACCTAAATGGTTCAAAGAGAAGCAGTCAAGTTTATCTGGGATACACTTATAAATTTAATATACCTTTTAGGTCTACTTGTTCTGAATTATCTTTGTTTTTAACTGTTAAGTTTGAGATCTTCCTTTTAAATTGGTGTTTGTAAATAATATTGCTCTAAGTTTATCAAGTAAGATTTACCTATTAGATGTCCTAATCCTCTGTCATGAATTGTTTGTGTACCTCTCCATGAACCTCTGCACTTCCACATCCCCTTTCCAGCTTATCTTTTCAAACAAAAGACCAAATAGTGGTTGAATTTTCTTGTAAATTCCAGTTGTTCCAGAAAAGTAACCAAAGTCAGGGTCTCCGGGTGCGGCTGCCGTTTATGGCAGCTTCAAAATCATGGATATCTTTCTTCAAGCTTGCATGCTTGCTTTTAATCAGTTGTGGCTTGTACTTGATGTGTGTTTGTGTCTTTCTTTGCTGCTTTTTAAATGGCCACCCTTTATATCTGTGAGGATCTTTTATTTCTGAGTTAGCCTCAGAATGAGGTATTACGTGAATACCTGTTCTTTTCCGTTACTTTGTTTCCCTGAATTTTGTTCCAGATGTTTTAAGTCTTCTCCAAGCTTCACTTAAATGCTTCCTTTTTTCCTCTAATTATCACATTGGATTGTAATTTCTATTATTAAACTCAAGTAGCTGCATGAAGAAATGATTAATCTCTTGCTTTGCTCAAAGGGGGAAAGGAATGCTCCTTTGGTCTCACTCTTTAGGCCAGGGCAAAACTGTGGGTAGAGCTGGTGGACTATGTCAGAAAGCTGATTTTTTTTTTTCTTTTTAAAAATTTGTGAAACATCTGTTTATATAAATGTAGATGATCTTTATACAATTTAATGAAAAATTATAAAGTGAACTCCAGTGTAACCTCTACTTCTAAAAGAAATAAAACAGTGCCAGCGTCCCTGAACCCTTTATGGGTCCCTTCCTACTTACAGCTTCTCAACCCCTAGAGATGACTACTACTGTGACTTCTGTGATAATCATATTCTTTGTTTTTCTTTTTACGTTTACCACCTTTGTATCCTTCAACAACATAGTTTAGTTTTGTTTGCTTTTGAATTTTATATAAATGGAATTCTGCTATATTGTCTTACTACTTTTAGCATTGTTTCTGAAATTTGTCCGCATTGTATATAGTTGTTCATTCTCATTTCTGTATAGTAGTCTGTTGTAGGAATATAGCATAATGTATTTATTCATTCCACTATTGATAGACATCTAAGTTGCTTCTAGTTTTGGGCTGTTAGCAATACTGCTCTGAATATTGTTGTGTAAGTACCCTGGTGCGTGTGTATGTCATGTATACCAAGGGATAGAATTGCTGGGTTTTATGGAATGGATATTTTCAACTTCTCTAGATAATACAGGTGGTCGTGGCAGTTTACAATCCATCAATATTTGGTAGAAATATACATTTTTAAGTTCTTGGTTGAAAGTGTATAATGTCCAAAAATAGAACCATTTTGAACCATGATGAAAATGCTGCTAAATCAGGGACTCCTGTAAATGGCCCAGTGAGATATTTCTATCACAGACCCTGGAGGGGGCTAGTATAGTATCTTTGATGATAGAAATACATCTTCTACTATGCTTCTTTGAAATAACTTCTTATGTTAATTAGCACAAATATAACTGTAACTCCTTAAGGTTGAAATTGATTTTGTTTTTCATGTGAATGTATTCTTCAAACCAGACTTACTAAGCTGTGAGGAGCTATATTGCAAGAGTAGATGTGAACCTTGAGAGGGGCTCAAAGCTCAAGGAAGAGGCAGGGCTCTGAGCTCAGACTGTCTTGTCTTAGTCTGTCACATATTCAAGATCCATTCTTCAGAGCTATACAGGGAGTCCAGAAGAAGTATCAGAGATAAGAGACCCAAGAAGGGCTGATTCCAGTGAAAACAGTACTTGGATCTTCCCTTAGTACCGAAATGGAAAAAAGAAAGAAATTAGCAAGCAGACCTAATAGATGTTGTTTTGCAACAATCTTTGTTCATGGTACTGTCTTGTGTTCTAGCGGTAAAATAATAAAAATAATAACTCATGTATTGAGGGACTGCTGTGTGTCAGGCACTATGCTTAGCTCCAGTAGAAGGAAGTACAGGGGAGATACCAGTGATCAGCTTAGGCATACCAGTGAAAATCTCTGAGGTCTTTTGATAGGGGTGCTGGTTTGTCTTTATTGTTTTGCATAGCAGCTATACTTGAAGTATTTAGAAACAAATGCCTGTTTACAGAGTCCTATTCCCCAGAGTACCACAGTTGTTTTTTTTGTTTTGTTTTTTTGTGTTTTTTTTTTCCGTTATTAGTCTCATTTAACTCCCAGAAATTGGGAGCACTCCAATATCCCTATAGCTTCATGTGTTTCAGAAGTGATTAAATTAATTTCTTTACTGTTCCTCACCAGGTCTTTGACTTGTAGCTAATTAAGAACCTTTTGTTTATTTGGGGGTTGTGGAGGATAGTTTCTTCAAGTTCCTCTATTTCTCTTTATTACCAAGGCTCAGCTTTTGTGTCTTGCAAGCAGCATCTTGAAGTTAACAATCATTATTATGCAAGTTTTTGGTGCTTTATGGTTTAGGTTGTCTTTAAGAGTTTCAGATTTTCAGGGAAAAGCCTACTACTATCAACCGGAATTGTCTGTTACTGCAGTATAACCACTATGCAGAAAAAGATGAGTTTCTAAATGTCTTTTTAGTTTAATACAACTTGTGGAAAATACAAGAGAGTTTTAAACAGAAAGAAACTTAAATCCTCTGTGATTCCATTATTCAGGCATAACTGCTGTTAGCATTCTGGTGTTTTTTTGGACCTTTCTTCCCTACTATATATAATTAAACAGTATTGGGATATATAAACACAACTGGGTTGTCTGCCTTTTTACATATAACATGTGTTTGTGTCATTAAATTTTTTTTTTTCTGTTTTTTGTTTTTTGAGACAGAGTCTTGCTCTGTTGCTCAGGCTAGAGTGCTGTGGTGTCGGCCTAGCTCACAGCAACCTCAAACTCCTGGGCTCAAGCGATCCTTCTGCCTCAGCCTCCTGAGTAGCTGGGACTACAGGCATGCGCCACCATGCCCGGCTAATTTTTTCATATATATATATTTTTAGTTGTCCAGATCATTTCTTTCTATTTTTTTAGTAGAGACGGGGTCTCACTCTTGCTCAGACTGGTCTTGAACTCCTGGCCTTGAGGGATCCACCCACCTTGGCCTCCCAGTGTGCTAGGATTACAGGCTTGAGCCATGGTGCCTGGCCTGTTATAGGGTCTTTATTATAGGAGATATCTTCTTAAGGAAATTCCAGCTGTGACACTGTTAAAAAGGGAAGCTTTGATACTTTGTGTGCAAGTAGTGCTCATGGGTCACCCACAGCAAGTAGCCTCCTCTGAATCTGTAAGGAAGGACAGTGTGCTTGGCTTTGATGCTCTCCTTATGTGTGCCGTGGTTGTCATTGATAACATAATTTTTTAAATTATAAATTTTTTTTAGAGATAGGGGTCTTGTTTTGTTATCCAGGCTGGCCTCTTGACTCTTGGTCTTAAGCCGTTCTCCAGCCTCAGCCTCTGGAGTATCTGGGACTACAGGTGCATGCCACTGCATCCAGCTGATAACTTAATTTTTAAAGTCTTGTAGTAGACCTTCCAATTTTCTACTCTACAAGAAGATAACTGAAAGCTCCTACAGCAGCTAGAAAAGGAGAGCTGGGCAAAGGGAGATGGTTAAGAGATGTGGGAAAGGGGCAAGAATATTAAGTTTCAGAAGACAAGAGGCCAGCAGCAGCACTTGTACACCCCTCCGCCATCCCCCCCTCCTTTGACCTGCACTAGCTGTTCACTGCACTCCATTGTGCTTGGGGTTTCCCGAGAAGTGAAGGCTCTCCTAAAGGTAGTGGTCTGGAAATTCTGATTTTGGACAAGATAAGGTATATATGGTGTTCTTTATTTATGGAGAAATACATTTACAATATATCATATGCATTGTTATAAGATTCATTGTTGGATCTATTTTTTTTGAAAGCACCTGAGTATAATTTTACGCTATACTTACACAGTGCCCCACAGAAATAGTGCCAATGTCAATAAATTAATATAGCAATAAGGACCATATTTTTTTCTTTGGTTTAACTCTTGCCGCAGATATGTAGGTTTTTTCCCAAAGTGTATATTTACCATTTACTAAGGAAAAGTCCTATGTATCTGTATTACTAGGTTGTACGATTTATGGTTGTAACAATTTATGGTTGTAAGTTATGGATGTTATAGAAACAGTCATAATTCTTCCTGTTCCACATTGAATTTCAAATGTAACAGGTAGATAGGAAGCACTTACCATGTGTGAGCTATTTAGAGAAGGCCAGGACACAGTCTTGTCTGCCAGGAGTTTAGAGCCAGGTGGGAGAAAGGAGATGGTTACCCATATAGCTTATATGTGTTGCATAAGGCACATCTGGCAGTAAAAGAAAGACTAGTATTTCTAACCTGATGGCTCAAGGAAACAAATCACTTTTGTAGACATGTGAGATTAACTGAGAATCCTTTTTGGCAAAAAGGTTCACTTGATTTGTGGTACTCTTTCATCCTGCTGCTGCTGCTTTTATTCTGGAGGAGGTGCTGATCAAGGGAGGATGATACAAAGGTAGCAGCAGTAGGGCACTCGACAGTCCAGAGATTATGCAATTGTTGTCCAGGTAATTGAGAGTTACTGTCCACTTTTGCAGGTTAATACTTAAGATAAATAGTCTTTTTTCGAGGAAGATGCGGTCACAGCTGCAGCATAGCCATGTTGTACCCACTTCTGCTCCTGACTCACCGCTCTTTGCTCTTCAAGATATGGGAAAAACACCCATAGAGCCAGAGGTGGTGATTCACCAAATTAGAATTACCCTAACCAGCTGCAACGTAAAGTCCCTGGAGAAGGTGTGTGCTGACTTGATCAGAGGTGCAAAGGAAAAGAACCTCAAAGTAAAAGAACCAGTTTGGATGCCTGCCAAGACTTTGAGAATCACTACGAGAAAAACTCCTTGTGGTGAAGGTTCTAAGACTTGGGACCGCTTCCAGATGAGAATCCACAAGTGACTCATTGACTTTCATAGTCCTCCTGAGATTGTTAAGCAGATTACTTCTGTGACTATTGAGCCAGGAGTTGAGGTTGAAGTCTCCATTGCAGATGCTTAAGTCAACTGTTTTAATAAATTGATTACTAGTTAAAAAAAGATAAATACCTGATGAAAAACTTGCAGAATTTGATTTCTGAAGTTTGGTAGTGACCTAGTTATTTAAGGCAATATTCAGCTTTTTCCTCCCAGTTATTTTAATAATATTTGTTGCATTTATTTAGTGCTGTCTACGTGTCAGGTACTTTTCTAAGTGCTTTACATATGTTTAATCCTCTGTTAATTCTGAGGTAAGTACTATTATATCCCTGTTGTATATACAAGCAGACAAATATTAACTGACTTGTCCAGAGTTATATAGCTAAAAAGAGATGGAGTTGGGATTTGAACCCAGGTAGTTTGGCTCCATATTCCATGCTCTTAACCAGTAGGCTATGCTACAAAAGAATGTGAGCAATATATGGCAAAGTGGGATTTTGGGTATTTCTGATGGGAGATGAAGAACATGTCTCTTATCTCTTGAGTTTTGCCACAGGTAGGTGGCATACCTCTCTCTCCTCTGTAGCACATACTTGGCAATGGAAATAAAACATGATAGTAGGAATCCCTGCTCCTAGCTTCCTCCTCCTCGCTTGGTAGCTCTGTGATGGTCACAGGGCAGTTTTGCATGTGACATTGAATGTCCAGTGTTTGGCTCTGCAAAGAAGGTGGGATTGGCCTAGTGCTGGGTGGGAAGTGTGTTTTTAGCCTGTTTCATCTAATACTGTGAAGCATGCTTTTGGTTTTTGTTTTCAGTGTGATACAGTTTGATTTAAGAAGCGTTAATGGGCTGGGCGCAGTGCTCATGCCTGTAATCCTAGCACTCTGGGAGGCTGAGGTGGGTGGATCGCTTAGCTCAGGAGTTCAAGACCAGCCTGAGCAAGAGTGAAACCCTGTCTCTACTAAAAATAGGTGTCGGCACGTGCCTGTAGTCCCAGCTACTCAGGAGGCTGAGGCAAGAAGATCGCTTGAGCCCGGGAGTTTGAGATTGCAGTGCACTACAATGACACCACTGCACTCTAGCCCAGGGTGACAGCACAAGACTCCATCTCAAAAAAAAAAAGTGTTAATGGAATTAATTTTCAAACACGGTTAACTGAAAAATTAAGGTAGTATAATAAAACTTTTGGATTCTGGATGAATACAGCTGCCCTGAACATGTCAATCTGATGCAAGGGTGATTGCTTTTATGCATTTCATGATGTAAAAACAATAGTATAATTTTGATTTCTGTGTGTTTATTTCTAGGTACCCTAAGGACTCTGCAATATGAATAATTCTCTGGAGAACACCATCTCCTTTGAAGAGTACATCCGAGTGAAGGCACGATCTGTTCCACAACACAGGATGAAGGAGTTTCTGGACTCACTGGCCTCCAAAGGGCCAGAAGCCCTTCAGGAGTTCCAGCAGACAGCCACCACTACCATGGTGTACCAACAGGGTGGGAACTGCATTTACACAGACAGCACTGAAGTGGCTGGGTCTTTGCTTGAACTTGCCTGTCCAGTCACCACCAGTGTTCAGCCACAAACTCAGCAAGAACAGCAGATCCAGGTTCAGCAGCCACAGCAGGTTCAGGTAAAAGGGGAATACTGAGGTTCAGTCTACTTAATATACTTTATTTGCTGTCAGGGTTTTGGTTAGTAGGAGTATCACATCTATATAGATACTAGAGGTTATTTTCACTAAGGGGAATCCTTCAAATTTTTTATTTAACATAAAGGCATTCATTGTTAATGTGGACTAAATGGGATTGGATTTAGATGTGATAGCTTCCCATGTGACTGAGGCTTCCCTTCTGTATTATCTTGTGCAGAACATAGGAGGGCCAATCTTTAATCATTACTGATAGCAGGACATTTGGAACTTACTTTAAAATGGAAAGGCTAATGTGTGTTAGTGATTTTCATTTAGTTGTGCGATTCCGTAACTCAGGTCACCTGTAGATTTCTAGGTGTACATTTGCTATTTATAAGCCATAAGAAATAATGCTAATTGATGATAAACTTACTAAAAGAGGAAAAACTAGTGCATTTTGCTGAAAAGGTAAAAGTTTTCCTCCTTAGGAATCCTTATGTGAAACAACAGTCTCCTCCAGTTACAAATGCAGTTTACTTGCCACTGTCTGTTATGGTTGAGTTTCATTTTACTCCGGATGCTTTTTATACCAAGAGGACAGGAAAGGGAGACGAACATGTTGGAGAGGCAAGCGTGTGGAGAAGTGTATCTAGTGAGGTAGAAGGTTTGGTTGTGGCTCCTTTGCACCTCAGAATTGCAGGTGGATGTATTGGAAGGACATGGGCTCTGAAGCTGTATTCCTGGGTTTAAATTTGACTTGACCACTTAGTTATTGACATGATTAATCTTTTTAGCCCTAGTTTCTTCATCTATCAAATAGAAATAATACCGTTTAGTAAGATTGAATGAGATATAGACAAGAAAGCATCTGGCACATATAGGGATGTACTCATTGTTTATTCTAGTCTTTGTAAAGAAGTTAAGGTGCAGGAAAGGTAGATACAAGAAAGCTGACTTTTGTGCTCAAATTATTCTGTTATTTACAGCTTGGACCTCCTCTTTCATAAGATTAATGAGTTTGGGAATTTGGTTTAAAGTGTTCTTTGAGATTTTATGTTCAAGATAACTGATCGAGATCACCCATTATCATCTTCCCTAAAGCCCATGTAAATGAAAGAAGAACTGTAAATATAATAATAAATCCATGAGATAGGTTCAATATAGTGGACTCATAAGAACACATTTTCCCCATCCCAAGTGACTGAAAAGATAGTTTTTAAAAAAATGCTTAACAGTGCTAGAAAAAAAGAATACCGTCAAGAAAACACTAAATCTGAGAAATTGCTAAAAGAGAGTAAGCAGACAGAATTGGGTGACAGGTACATGTAGGGGAGAACTTTGGGGGAAGTTCTCAGGATACTGTAAGCTAGGAAGTGGAGGATACACAGAATTAAGGAGTTCCCGGGGGCAACCTCAGACCTAAAGGTTGGAAGTTGACCAAAGACTTTAAAACACACGTGAACATATGTTGTGTACTTAGAGCTAATGGAACATTAGTTTGATCAGCAAGTTATGTATTAATTCAGTAATAATTGTCAGTGCTCTTTTGAGTAAGAATTATGTATTTTTTCTATGGATCTGTATTTTGTCCAACTTTAATAGGCTGCTCTTTTTGTGTGTTCCCATCCCCACACAGGGTATTAACTCCTAATGCAAGTCATTAGGTAGAGGAAACTTCATTTTTTCCTTTAAAAAAATTTTTTTTTCTACTTGAACCTTTTTTGTCGTATTTCTTGATCCCTTCTATATGCCTAAATATACTTACTTTAAAAGCATAATTTTTGAAACTAAAAATAGCAAGTGAGGCACAGAGAGTTTTAAGTTATATTCTAAAAGGGGCATTTGCACTCAAGCTGTTTTGACTTGAGCCTGAGCTAGTGCTCCTAACTAGTATTTCTAATGCACAAATTCTTATAAACTGGAAAAAAAAAAAGTAGTGGAAAAGTGGACAAAGGATATAAGTAAACAGTTAATGGAAGAAGAAATACAGATCGTGCTAATAAGCATACCAAATGATGCTTCATATTACTGGTGATTACAAAAACAAACTTAAAATGAGATATCATATTTATTAGATGGAAAAACATGTGTAAAGATTTCACCCAGGTGGGCCAGGGTATGAAAGGACAAATTAGTGTAATTCTATTGGAAGTATTTGTCACTTGTTAAGTGTGTATACCTTTGGCTTTTCGTTTGTGTTCACAGATACATGTATACATAGGGATAGTCACTGTTGCATTGCTTGTAGTAGTAACACTGGAAACAAGCCTCTCTTTCAGTAAGAGAAATAGCATATAATGGTACAATTGTAGTGTATTGTCCTGTACAGCCTGAAGAATGAGGTAGATCTATGCATATGGACAGGGGAGGATGTTTAACAGATTATTGAGTGTCAAAATCAATTTAGTATCACCCTAATTTTTAACATATGTAGAATGTAGTGGTTCTCGAACAGTAATAATAAGGCCCAAAATAGTAATTGGGCTGGAGAAATGGAGTGCTAAGGGGGAGAGTGAATTTTTTTATTAAGTGAACTACTTTTGTTTCATTTTATTTTTTAATCAACCTAAGTGTCCGTCAATATTTTATTTTATTTTTTTAGAGACAGAGTCTTGCTCTGTTTTCCAGGCTGGAGTGCAGTGGCCCAATCATAGCTCACTACAGCCTTGAATTCCTGGGCTCAGGCGATGCTCCCACCTCAGCCTCCCAAGTAGATGGGACTACAGGCATGTGCTGCCATACCTGGCTAACTTTTTTATGTTTTGTGGAGACTGGGGTCTTGATATGTTGTCAGGTTTGGTTTTTTCTGTATCCATTTGTTTTTATTAGTTACAAATATCAGATAATCTCTCCCCCTTGTTTACTGAGGAAAAATTGACTAAAAGATAGTAACTAGTTCAGGGGATTTATGGGAGGGCTAGAGAATGGGCCTTGAAGGCTGCACAGCCAAGAACAGGACTGAAGTCACATTGCTAGGCTGCTTTGGTAGAGGCCTTCAGTCCTACCTTTGGGCATAGGTCCTCACCTTGTTACAGTCTGTCATTGGGACTTATGCCATTGTCTTCCATTTCTGCCACATTCTCCCACTTTCACCAGAAAATGGAGGCTATGGTTCTTGCTACTTCATGTCGCTCGCTTCTGAGTCCAAGTTTCATGCAGTGTGTCTAATTTGGGAAGCCTTGGTCACATGCCTGCACTCCAGCTGCAGGAGATGTTGGGAAAGTGATTCTGGCTTCCGCCTTTGGGAGGCAGTATTCATAAGAGGGTGTGTCATGCAAACATGGGTTTGAGCTAAAAACAGGACTTATATCAGCTACTTTCTTATTGGCACTTTGTGAACTGATTGGGATCCTTCTGATCATCACTTAGCATTGGTGGACCATTTATTCCTGCCTTTTCTGGCCTTTCGTGTCCAATCTTTTACCCACGTTTAAATCTCTTCCCTTACCGTGTTTCTAAGTTCATTTGTGTAATAGGAGTTTAGTAAATGTTTAATATTTGGACAAAGACTTTACCACTTTAAAAAGAGCATGGTTTGAGCAATAAAATTTTATCAAGATCCCTAAGGTTTTGCTGACTAGTTAAAAGGTACCAGGTGGGTTTGGATCCCAGGAGCTATATGATTCCTTAGTTTACATTGAGCACTGTCCTCAGCAATTCCTCATCAGTGGGACCCAGAATATGAAATAGGTGTGTGAGCCACATATATTGTTCTAAATTTTCTAGTAGCCTCTTTTTTTAAAAAGGGAAGAGAAACAAGTGAAATTAATTTTTAAAAACACATTTAACCCATTATTTCAACATGTAATCAATGTAATATTTATTAATGAGCTATTTATCCTTTTTTGCACAAATCTTAGTGCATATTTTGCACTTTCATATTACAATTTGGGCTAGCCACATGTTGAGTGTTCGCTAACTGTTATACATGTAACTGGTGGGCATCAGACCAGTGTAGCTTTAGAGAAATGTGAGAAAAGAGTTGTTCTGTTCTTCTCTTGTGGAAATAAGAAGGTAATTTGAAAAAGTCCTGTTTGTGAGGGGGATTTTGGAAATCCAACCTACTCACTGAGCCAGCATATTCTCCTTTAAATAAAATACTGGTTTTACACTTAGCCAAAAAAGTAAAACAAAAGAAACAAAAAATCAAGAAATGGCATGAGTACACATTATTTTCAGCTTCCAGTGATAATTTGGGAAAAAAGATTCCTGGTAGGGTTAATACATGTGGTACTGCGTAGTTTCTCGTTGATTCCCTACTCGGAGTACTTCATCTTCATGTTGAGCTCTAGATTACTTAGGTTCTTAATGACACTGAGGGAAAAGAAATATAATTATTTGCTTCAAACTAGTTAAGATGCTAGACAAGTAGGGTCCAATAAAAATTCTAGGCCGGGCGCGGTGGCTCACGCCTGTAATCCTAGCACTCTGGGAGGGCAAGGCGGGCAGATCGTCCTGAGCTCAGGAGTTCGAGACCAGCCTGAGCAAGAGCGAGACCCCGTCTCTACCAAAAAGAGAAAGAAGTTAATTGGACAGCTAAAAATATATATAGAAAAAATTAGCCGGGCATGGTGGCGCATGCCTGTAGTCCCAGCTACTTGGGAGGCTGAGACAGTAGGATTGCTCGAGCCCAGGAGTTTGAGGTTGCTGTGAGCTAGGCTGACGCCACGGCACTCACCCCAGGCAAGAGAGTGAGACTCTGTCCCAAAAAAAAAAAAAAAAAAAATTCTAGACTGATGGTTATCAAACTTAAGGGTGCAATTCTCACCTCGAGGGCTTCTTAAAACACAGATGGCCAAGCCCTACCACCAGACAGACCTCTGATTCAGTAGGTCTCGGGGTAGGGTCTGATGATTTGTGTTTCTGACAAGTTCCCAGGTCAGTGCCAATCTGTGGACCACATTTGGGCATAATTTCTTAAAGAGTTACAAAATATAGTGTGATTTATGAGGTATTGATAGAGGAAAAGAAACAGTGCTTTTTGAAGCAGTAAAACCAAACCCGTTCCCCCAGAAATGTCCCCCTTCCCCATTGATGTTTAACTTTCTAGTATACACACTAACTAGGCTTAGGGATGATCTTTTTTTTTTTTTATATCTCTTGAGACTCACCTTAAATCTAGACTTAAGTTTCAAACTGTGTTTTAAAATATATATATATATATTTGTTTAGATATCAGTGTGTCAGATAGTTTTCTGAGACAGTTCACTCAAGTATTATAGCCTGGAAAAATAAACCCATTAAGAAAAATGGAGTTAATAAAGCATAATATACTAATCTCGGAATGCCTTTCTTTAATTTCTTCTTTCGTTTATTTTTAAAGAGAAATCCTTTAGGAGCTTATTGGGAAGAAATATTTATCCACAATTTAGCAATTCTTTGTTTTTTTAATCTTTTTTCTTTTTCAAGCACTGGAAAAAAGCAATTCTTTGTTTACTTCAGTTTTGTTTCCTTTTAAGTTCAAGTAAAACTTAATACTTTTTTGAAAAGGTGTTAATTATCTCTGAATAATTGTTGAGGTTTTTTTTTTAAATTAGTTGTGTTTCCAAATTCCTACTATGACCATGTAGTTATCTAACCAGAGAAAAAGTTACATTTTTATATAAATAAAAAAATCTGAAGGATGGTAATGCAAATAACATATTTGATTTCTTACTGACTTCAGCTACCTGAAGTGTAAAGGTTATAGACATATAACCTTTTTAATCAACTATTAAATCAACTTGTCAACTATGTTGACATTAGTAAAGAGATGTCAGAGCATACCTTAACTTTTACTCTTAATTCTTTCTTCCCTAACTTTAAATTCTAACTACTTTGGATGTAAAATCACATTAAATTATTTGTACTCATTTGTTGTTCAGTTGTGGACTGAGGGACAGATGCTTCCAGTTCAGACTTGGAAAGTTCTGACTTTTTAGTATTTCTGCTAACACTAATTAATAGTTACTTGTTTCATTTGGAAGCCTGAGTGTTGATAAATGGTTTCTAAGAAAAATTAATTAGGAGATACAGTAAACCAGCCAGGGATGGTGGCTGACGCCTATAATCCCAGCACCTTGGGAGGCTGAGGCGGGAAGATCACTTGGGGCCAAGAGTTTGAGACCAGCCTGGGCAACGTAGCAACACCCCCTCCAACCCCCCTACAAAAAATAAAGAAATTAGCCTAGTGTCACGGTGTATACCTGTAGTCCCGCCATGAAACAAATAACTATTTGTGGGACTAGAGAATTTATATTTGTTTTGGAGATAGGATCTTGCTGTGTCTCCTGGGCTAGATTGCAGTGGCATCATCATAGCTCACTGCAACCTCACACTCATGGGCTCAAGTGATCCTCCTGCCTCAGCTTCTGGAGTAGCTGGAACTTACAGGCGCATGCTACCACGCATGGCATGGGGGTTTCACTGTTGACCAGGCTGGTCTTGAACTGGCCTCAAGCGATCCTTCTGCCTTGGCCTCCCAAGGTGCTAGGATTATAGGCGTGAGCTACTACACCTGGCCAGAATTTGTATTTCTATCAAGTGCCTGGGTGATGCTTGGCATGGTGACTACATTTTAAGAACCACTAGTGTAAAGAGATATTGTTTTAGTCCATGGAAAAAAATGAGGAAGAAAACCTGCTTTTTTGAGCACCTAATATGTATCATTAAATAATACTTTATGCTCACAACAACTCTGTAGGGAACTAGATATTCTCCTCCATTTTAGTATACTGAAAAAACTGAAGCTTGAAGGTTAGATAATTTGCTCATGGACTCAACAGCCAAGAAGGCACAGTATCATTTCAAGATCAAGTCTGTGGGCCAGGAATAGTGGTTCACACCTATAATCCTAACACTCTGGGAGGCCAAAGCAGGAGGATAACTTGAGTTCAGGAGTTCAAGACGAACCTGATGGAGAGTGATACCCTGTCTCTACTAAAAATGGAAAAATTAGCCAGGCGTCATGCCACTCGCCTGTAGTCCCAACTACTTGGGAGGCTGAGGCAGGAGGATGGCTTTAACCCAGGAGTTGGAGGTTACTGTGAGCTAGGCTTGACGCCAGTGCACTGTACCCAGGGCAGCAGAGTGAGACTGTCTCAAAAAAAAAAAAAAAAAAAAAGATCAAGTCTGTGATCTCAAAGCCTGTGCTCTTTACACAACCTCCTTTCTTCTCTCTCTCTCTCTCTCTCTCTCTAATTTAGCAAAGGCTTTATTGAGATATAGTTCGCATATCATATAATTCACCCATTTAAAGTGTACAATTGAATAGGTTTTAATATAGTCAAAGTTGTACAACCATCATCACATCAGTTTTAGAGCATTTTCATCACCCCAAAAAGAAACCCCATATGTATTCATCAGTGGTCACTCCAGATTTTCCCCAGCCTTCCTCCCCACACACCTATCCATAGGCAACTACTTTTTTTTCCTTTTTCTTTTAAGTCACGTGCAGTACTGAATGAGAAGTGGGGAAAGAGTAGAACAAGGATTTCTATCTGTAACCGACTTGAACAGTCAGTACCTTTGGAGCAGCTCTCTAGGCAACTATTAATCTACTTTCTGTTTCTATAGACAATAGACCTATTTTGGACATTTCATGTATATGAAATCATACAATATGTGATCTTTTGTAACTGACTTCATACTTAGTGTAATGTTTTCAAAGTTCATCTGTGGGGTTTTTTGTTTTGTTTTGAGATAGGGTCTCACTTTATTACCCAGGCTGGAGTGCAGTGGTATGATCATAGTTCAGTGCATCCTCAAACTTCTAGGCCCAAGTGATCCTCCTGCCTCAGCCTCCCGAGTAGCTGGGACCACATGCGTGCACAACAGTGCCTGGCTAATTCTTTTATTTTTAAATTTTTTTCTGGAGATGAGGTCTTGCTATGTTTTCCAGACTGGTCCCGCCTTGACCTCACAAGGTGCTGGGATTATAGGCATGAGCCACTGTGCCCTGCTTTGAGGTTCATTTATGTTGTAGCATGTATCAGCAGTTTATTCCTTTCGTTGCCAAATAATAATTCCGTTGTATTGATATACCACATTTTATTTATCCATTCATCAGTTGATGGGCATTTGGGTTTCTACTCTTTACACTTGATGTTAGCCAAAAGGTTGAGAATTGATAGGGTTTCTGCTTTTTGACAGTTGTGAATAATGACAGTTGTGTACCAAGTTTTTGTGTGGACATGTTTTCATTTCTCTTGGGTATATACCTAGGAGTGAAATTGCTGGGTCATGTGGTTTATCATGTTTGTTATATGGTATGTTTAACCTTTTCAGGAACTGCAAGGCTATGTTCCAAGGTTACTATACCAATTTTACATTCCCACCAGCAGCATATGAGTGTTCCAGTTTGTCCACATCCTCACCAATGCTTGTTATTATCTGTCTTTTTTTATTATATCCATCCTTTTAGGTATGAAGTGGTATCTCATTGTGGTTTTCATTTGCATTTCCTTGATAGTTAGTAATATTGAGCAACTTTTCATATGTTCTTTGAAGAAATGTCTGTTCACATCCTTTTCTATTTTTTGTGTATGATAAGAGGAAGAGGTCCAACTTCATTCTGTTGCATGTGGATATCCAGTCGTCCCAGCACCATCCTTGGTTATCTTTTGTCATGTGTCTTCTGTTGTTAGATAGATATAGATTCATGTCTGCCTTATTATCTGCCGCCTTCTTTTCTGCCTTCCTAATTCTTACCTATGGTTGGGGTAATTTACATATGTGTCTGACGGATAAAGTTTTATTGTATACTATGTATAGCATCTTTTCATGCTGTTTTGCATCCTGGAATAACAGTAATAAGACAAGAGCTACATTGTTATCAGAAATGTGTGATCCAGCTGGGCATGGTGGCTTGCACCTATAGTCCCAGCTCCTTGGGAGGCTGAGGCAGGAAGATCACTTAAGGCTGGAAGTTGAAGACAAGCCTGGGCAACATAGTGAGACTCCATCTCTTAAAAATAAATAAATGTGGCCGGGCGCGGTGGCTCACGCCTGTAATCCTAGCACTCTGGGAGGCCGAGGCGGGCGGATCGTTCTGAGCTCAGGAATTCGAGACCAGCCTGAGCAAGAGCGAGACCCCGTCTCTACCAAAAAATAGAAAGAAATTAATTGGACAGCTAAAAATATATATAGAAAAAATTAGCCGGGCATGGTGGCGCATGCCTGTAGTCCCAGCTACTCGGGAGGCTGAGACAGTAGGATTGCTCGAGCCCAGGAGTCTGAGGTTGCTGTGAGCTAGGCTGACGC
>RJWJ010001825.1:64703-116641 GCA_004363605.1 Indri indri | reverse complement strand
CGCCACGCTCTTTAGGTTCTAACATTTAGCGTCTGTGTAACTGCTGTTGTGATTGATTTGGAGGAAAGTAGATGATTGCTTCTCTTTTAGAACCGTCTCAGTTATTTAGTGCTTTTTATTAAATTGTTAAGGAGTAGAGTGGACTTTTCTAAATTGCATGTTCTCCTTCCTTTGA
Source organism: Indri indri (assembly GCA_004363605.1). NCBI lineage: Eukaryota > Metazoa > Chordata > Mammalia > Primates > Indriidae > Indri > Indri indri. The sequence goes on along the minus strand of RJWJ010001825.1, from coordinate 116,466 downwards.
AAAACAGACAGACCGATACCTAGTTTGGTGTTTCACTGTGGCTTTGATTCCAGTGCCCTGGGCAGCTGACTTCTGTCCATCTGCTGGTTTTCTTCTCTCAGCCCAGCCAGAGCACTGTTGGCCAACGCAGCAAGCTGAGGATCCAGTTTTGTTTATTGGAGTATAATGACTTTCCTCCATCATGCAAAGCCAGGGATGGAGGAGAATGCAAAGCAGATATATTCCATTCCCGAAACACCTGCAGCTGCTTTGCCCGTACCATGGGCCTGATGAAATAAAGTGCATTAAGATCTTTTAATACGTTTCTGTGCTACAAATTCTGCCTTGGGCTTTGGGTCAGCGGATGTGGTGTAATCCAGGGATGCTGCTGGTGGGAGTATAAATGACTAGTGCTTTCCAACAAGCTTTCCTGCAACCACCTGCTGTTCTCAACATGCACTTACAAATGAGCTATGAGGTCAGTGAGCTGTCCTGAGCTTTAAAAAAGTTTTACCTTGCAGGAAAAATGTGATTCTTTCTTTGAAAGAATGTTTCAGACACGTGGGTCAGGCATATTTGCCATTTACTTTTTGAATAGACACTTTAGATATGAAGTGGTACCTGTTAATGGTTAAGATTTGGAGGGTTAACTCAGGAGGCTTTGGGAGGCCTTGGATAGGTTTTGTTTGCTGGAGCCCACGTGCATCTGTAAGAATAGTCTCTGATTTTCCTTGGCACTGGACGTACCTGCCTGGCCTCTTTGCTGTGCGGCACCCACACAGTTGGGGGGTTGGGGGGCTGGTGAGCAGGCACCTGGGGCAGACACCGCACAGACGGCTGCACACTGCCACCTCGGGCTGCATACCAGCAGAGCCTTTAACAGTGCCTTAATCCCTAAGGCTTGTCAGTATTTTTAGATTCTGCTTGAACTTTTGACAATTTGAAATTCAAATGAGCAAGGAAGTGTAAAACATTTCTTGCAAGTGAGGTAAAAACACCCGAGCAGCTGGAGCTGAGACCCGCCCTGGTCTCAGGCTCTTTGATAAAACAACCACTTAGGGGCCAGGTGCAGTGGCTCACTCACGCCTGTAATCCCAGCACTTTGGCAGGCTGAAGCTGGAGGATCACTTGAGGTTAGGAGTTTAACACCATCCTGGGCAACATAGCAAGACCCCATCTTTTAAAAAAAATAAATTTAAAACTTAGCTTGGTATGGTGGTGAGTGCCTGTAGTCCCAGCTACTCTGTAGTCTGAGGCAGAAGGATCGCTAGAGCCCATGAGTTCAGGGCTGCATTGAGCTATGATCATGCCACTGCACTCCAGCCTAGGTGACAGAGTGAGACCCTGTCTCAAAAAAAAACCAACCAAAAACAGCCACTTGGGGGAGGCTCCAGGTGGGGGATCTGCAAGAAAGCAAAGTGTGCAGAGCTGCCAGTTTTGCCAACTTGACGTGTAAAGCTGATAAACAACATTTCTGTCTGGCACAGATTGAATAAAAATGTTAAGAGCTCAAACTTTGTGAATTTCAGCATTACTTTCTTTGTCTCCCTCAGGAAATTCTCTGGGAAAGGACAATTTCAGCCCAGCCAATTCTTAGGGTATGGAGGGAAATGCTGGCCTGGGGGCCCCAGGCCTCAGCCAAGAGTAGGGGTCCTACCTCAGGCTGGACGTAAGCTGGGCTCCTTCCCTCTGTCCCCTGGCTTCTGCTCCACCCACCTCCCCTGTCCCCTAAAGGAGCCCTTCCCTGTGGCCTGTGGGGGAAGAGAACTAGCAGATGATTCAAGCTCTCTTGGTTCAGCTGCCCCAGCGCCCTGCCTGCCAGCACTGCCAAGAGGGAGAAAACACAGAATACAGACCCGCTAGGTTGAGTGAGGCCTCTGAGTGTTCCTTCTGGACAGTGACAGTAGTTGATTTTTGTACGTAAGTTAGTGAAATAGGAAATATTGTTAGAACTTTGGTAGCATTTAGAGCAAGGCATTGGGTGTTACGGCTTCTCTGCCTAATAGTGGCATTTGGGCAAATTGCTGTCAGTCCTGTAGGTTTAGACTCAAACACCCACTTCCCCTCCCTGTGTAAACAGAGGTGAGATGAGGTGTGGCTGTGAGCACCTGAATGAATTGTATGAATTTCAGATGTTAGTTTTAAAAGCTATAGGGTCAAGTTTGAAGTTTGGTTCCCACCAGATGAGCAGTTTTAGAAATCTGCATGTCAAACCTTCATGAGTCTCAGAAGAATGAGCCTCCGTTCAGTTTTCTTCTGGGAACGTGTTCCCAAGACCCTTCAGGTGTGGGGCATCTTCAAGTTTCTGTAGAACACGGGTCACTGGGGCCATAGGCCCTGCATCTGCGTTGGGAGGAATGAGTCCAGATGTGCTGGTTTAATACACATGGGTGGCCTTCATTGATACACCTGTCACCCCAAGAGAAGCCCCTCAGGCCTCTCTGTTCAGGTTGAGTGACCCGAAAGCTGCCTTCTACATTTCTCATTCACGTGGGATTCTTTTAGGACAGAGGTTTACGTAGGTCTTGAATTGCATTTTTTTGCCTTCTGCCATAATCCGTGCCTCTGTTAGTGACACAGTCAGGGAAGCTATTGCCCTTCCCCCATCTCTTGCTGTCCACAGCCACAGGCTTGGGCAGGGCCCTGGGATGATAGCCTTTGGTGGTTCAGCCGCTGTGGCTGTCTGGCTGGCATCCTCTTCTTCCCCTCCTGTTCCATGGGCCCCCTCTTGATGGTGGCTACTCAGCTGAAGAGGGTCTTCTCAAACTGAGAGTGTCACTGTCAGAGACCCTGGGGAGACCTTCCAGCCCAGATCGCAGGGGTTGACTGGTACTAGGTGCTGTGGTTGGGCCTCCTCCCTTAGTACTACTCTCCCTCTTCCCGTGGAAGAGGTGGGGCCATGGGACAAAGTATTTACAGAGCTGCTGCTTCACCCTCCCTTTTTAATCAAGGGCTTGTCCCAAATTGCTCTTCATTGCCAGCAAGCAAAGAGAGGCCCACACAGGTTCTTGAGTGTCTTGTGCAGGTTTGCTGAAAACAACTCAGACAGCCTTAAAGGAGCTCTGCAGCTTCCTCCTGGGGCAGTATTTTATGAAAATCCGGTAATCCTGGGCTCCGAGGAGCAGGGCAGCCAGTCATGTGACTTAGCAGGGGAAATGGCTGAGGTTAAACCACATTTAGTAGGCAGCTCATGTTTTCAAAAACTTTTGCTTTGGCTATTTTCTTCTCTTTTGGGGGTGAACATTCTTTTAATCATATTCCCCCACACCTTATCCTTCTTTATCCCTCCAAAGCACTGTATGCTGTATAGCTATTGTAAACAAATGTATATTGAAATTGTTTTTAAAATTACATGCTGCCAAACAGTGGAACCATAAGGAGAGAGCAGACATGGGAGTATATGTATGTGAATGAGTGAATTAAATTTTAATATATAACTTTTTTAAACATGGGGGGAAAAAGAATTGCATGATATCCTGGGTGATACCAGAGCCAGTGTCATGGTATGGCTGATCACTTCTGTGTCCTCTGTGTTTTCATGTCTTCTAGACACTACTGTCTGTGGCCCTCTCTGGAAAGGCCCCACTTGCTTTCTAAGGCATGGTGTGGAGGAAGTGTTGAGGCTGGCCTAGCCAAGACAAGACTGAAAATCCCCTCGTGCTCTAAAACTGTGCTCATCGTTGAAATAGGGAACAGTCATCTTCCCCAGCAGCCTGAACTCATCTCTCTTCAGACCCAGCTTAGTATCTAGACTTGAGTCAGAGAACAATTTTAGGTTCATAACACTTGCAGCGGTTTCTAGAAGCAGATCTGGGGGTACCAAGAAAAGAGGATAAAGATTTAGTCCCACCCACCAGTCATTCCCACTCTCTTCTCCCCCTCCCCCATACCCAGGACAGCCCAGTCCCAACCACTGACACCAGAATGCATTCAGCCACTGGCCGCTGTCAGTGGATAATGTCTACTGAGCATTTGGGTCAAGTTCCAGCATGTAACTTCCTCTTAGGGAGTGATCCTGACAGGAGAGAGAACTAAGCTTAATTTGTGCCATCTCATAACCTCAGTCTAAGTGCAGCAGCTTGGCAAGTTAGCCTTCCAAAATTTTCTCCCAGACTTTTCCCCAGTGAATTACACTGCCATATATTCTAATTGTTACCAGTTCTGTTTCCAAAATCTACCTGGTGCTTAACAGTTTTCACCTTTCAGAAATCAAAGCCAAGTATCAAGGTGTGTCTTAAACAGGTACACAGAACTTGGGTAGAGAAGTAAGATGATTTTGGCTGGATGAAGAATCCTTGGGTGGGCAGGGAGAGTATTGGGGGCAGTTGCTGTGGTTATCACTCCCTACTTCTTTTTCCAGGCAGTCCTGGGGCTCTCAAATCCACCAAGTTGCCTGCCCACCGGCGGAAGGCGAGCTGAGCAAACGTGGGGGGCAGGGGCGAGGGAACCAGACCAGGTTCCCCTCCCTCAGTCTGCCTCTGACTAACAAGGTGTTATGTGGAGCCAGGGGCCGCATTATTCCAGTGGTAATCCATTTCCTGCAGCTTTGATTCAGCTGGCAGCATTCATCAGAAGCAGCGAAGGGCCCTGTAAGGTTTTTGGATGGTCGGCCCCAGAGAAAGAAAGAGGAGCAGAGTGAAAAGGGCAAGCAGCAAGGCTTTGTTGGGGGAAGGGGAAAAAGAGCGCTCCCAGGCGAGGTTCGCAGGTCCCGAGAGGTGGGGTCCGAGAAGTCGCCCCACCTGAGAGTTTTGAGCGGGCTTATATGTGTTTTAGAGTTGGGGGATGGGGGTTTTCTGGGGCGAAGAATTTTGGCGTGAAAAGTGGGGAGTCCTTTGTTGTAGTTTTAGGGTGGGTGTTGAGAAGTAGGAGGGGCCGGTGGTATTTGTGGACCCCAGGGACTGAAACTTCTCTTATCCAGGTGAACATCCGGGTGTGGTTATTCTTTAACTCAGCTGGGCCTGGAAGTTATTTGTGGGCTTCTCTTTTTTCTTTAGGGAGGGGAGGGGTGCCTGCCACCAGCCTTACAGGCCCCTGGGACCTTCTCCTGAATCATCCCAGGATCTTAAAGGAAGGGAAGGGAACGGGCAGCAGGGTCCTCCTGCCCTATTATAGATGCTGATGATACAGAAATACATAAGGATTTGGTGACAAAAATGTCTACAGAAATCCTGATGCCATCCTGTTGGTGCCCCCACCCTAAGCCCCAACTGGCAGCAGGTTCTCCCTCACCAGGTGGGCTTTGCCACTAAAGGATTTTTATTTTGCTTGTTAGATGGGGATGTGTACTGAGGCCATCCATGCTTCTGTGAAATCCTTTAGGAGAAAGACACCTGGTATCCAGTATCTTCAAGTAATGAATTTATCAGTAAATAGAACACACGAGCTCATTAATCTTTACTTTCCTTTTGGACCAAGTGGGAGCTCAGCTTCTCGGGAGACGAAAATTTCATCTCTGTTCTTTTCCTTAAACCCAATCCCAATTTAGAGTCAAACATATTGCCCTGCTCTCCTTGGGAAGTAGGTAATAATGTGTTTCCTTGCACAGTGGATGGCCCAGGCCCCAGGCAGTGGGCGTGTGTCCTTGTCAGCTGCCTCCTTGAGGCAGGTTGGTCCCTGGCCATTTAAGACCACATTCTTCACCGCCCCCCACCCCCCCCTTGCTCCAGCACACTGCCTTCAGGCTGAGGAATATTGTCCAGGTGAAGTTAATCTTAAAAGTTGAGGCCATTGGCCGGGCGCGGTGGCTCACGCCTGTAATCCTAGCACTCTGGGAGGCTGAGGCGGGCGGATGGTTTGAGCTCAGGAGTTCGAGACCAGCCTGAGCAAGAGCTAGACCCCCGTCTCTACTAAAAATAGAAAGAAATTAATTGGACAGCTAAAAATATGTAGAAAAAAAAAGTTAGCTGGGCATGGTGGCACATGCCTGTAGTTCCAGCTACTTGGCAGGCTGAGGCAGAAGGATCGCTCGAGCCCAGGAGTTTGAGGTTGCTGTGAGCTAGGATGATGCCACGGCACTCTAGCCGGAGCAACACGGTGAGACTCTGTCTCAAAAAAAAAAAAAAAAAAAGTTGAGGCCATTGAATATTTAGTGAATCTTAAACCTTAAGGCTTTTGAAACTGTTGTCCATCCTGGCCACTCAGTCCTGGCTTCAACTCCTGCTGTTCTTCTGAAATCACAGCCTCCACAGCTCCGAAAAGAAACTGAGGATGTAGGGATGGATGAGTCACAGTTTGCAAGGAGCGGCCACCCGTTCTTCATGGCCTGGATCTGAGCTTAAAAGAAAGAACTTTGAAAAGAAATGCCTCTGGCTTGGAGAATGAGTGAGGAGAACACCGTCCCCGGCAGGCTGCTGGGGGTTCCTGCTCCAGATGCACGGGGAGAGAAGGTTTAGCAGTGGGTTTGGATTCACCTGGAGGCTTGCTCCTGTAGACCTGATCTAGGCCCATAGAGCCTGCAGGTGTGGCCAGATACAACTGCTGGGGAGCAGCCAGCGCTGGCAGGTGGTTTTCCTAGGCCAGATCTTGTCCTCCCCACCCTCCCTGAAGGAGAGGGCCAGCAGACCCAGGGGACATCAGGTGTCTGTACTAGGCACGCCCGTCAGCCTTTCTAGAAATTGACCGGCAAGTGGAGAGGGATGGGCTACGCCTTGATGCAGCTTTGTTTCCTTCTGTTCTCTGAGCCTCTCTCCTGACCCCTCCCCGCATGGATTTCTATGCAGAGGGCTTCGTCTGCACAGTCTCCTCAGTCCCTTGTTCTGCCAGCTTCACTGGTCTTTTTTTCTTCTTCGCCAGAACAATGTCTCCTTTGGGCTTCTCTGCTCCAGAAAGAGAGGACCTGTGGCCTCCTTCACTTCCGGGAGGGCAGGGCAGGTGGGGGCCTTGGGTGTGGGCACCTGAGCCTCCCACCTACCAGACGGAGTTGAAAATATCAGGTTCCTTGGAGATGGAGATTTGAGCTCAACATTTCTGTTCTTTCCTCTATTTGCATGAAATACCTTTTCCAGCACTTGAAACAACCCATTTTCCTCTGTGAGTCCCCACTCACTTGTGGGTCTGGTTTGATCACTCCCACCATGCCCGCAAGCCCTGCCACACAGGAGGTAGTTTGTCATTTAAGCCATAATCATTTCTCCTCCCTCCCTGCCTCCTAGAAATAGTGTCCTGTGGTGGATGTCACAGTTTGCTGGAGCCAGAGCAAGTGCTGAGGGACAGTCCTGTGCTCTCCTGCCTATGTGGTGGGCAGGGGGCTCGGAGCCCACTCATTTCCAAGGGAAGGGGCTGTCAACTTGGGGTTCTTCGCTCCCGGGGTCCAGTTAGGGATAGCTCTGAGCGGCCGTAACTTGGGAATTCTGGGGGCGTCAGACTGACTTGAGCAGCTGTGGAACGTGAGGTACTGGCCCTGTTGGAAGAGGGTAAGGGTGTTATCATAAACTCTCCTCAGCAGCAGGAGCCCCTGCTGTGACTGTTGTCCCCCACTGGGATGCCCCTCCATGCTCTGGACAAGGGTGAGAGCCAGGCTTTGGGCATCTGGAGGTTACCCTAACACGCTCTTTCCTCTGTTCCTCCCGCTGCCTCAGGTTACGTGTTCTGTATGTTACACCGCCTCCCCGAGCAGCATGACTGTACGTTTGACCACATGGGCCGCGGCCGAGAGGAAGCCATCATGAAAATGGTGAAACTGGACCGGAAAGTGGGGCGCTCCTGCCAGCGCATCGGGGAGGGGTGCTCCTGAAGGCCGGGCGTGGCCACCACATGACGCTGTTCTTAGTTCACTAATGTTAGCCTTATTTAGGACAAAGTCAGCCAGATACCTTGTACTGGGCACATGTCAGACTACAGCCAGCCGTTTCCTTTCTTTAGCCAGCCGTCCTGGTACTGTAGTTTAGGGTTGATGGTGGTTGAAATTGATTTCTGGCTGGTTACTAAGGTGCCTGCTAGCCATTGTATAAAATTAAAACATGAAGAATATTTTTTTTTTGAGCATGGCTAGTGGATTTAAAACAACACATACCTGTCACTGCTGGAGTCAAACTTATAAAAAGCCTTAAGCAGAAAGTGTTCCAGACGGAGACTCTGAGTTAATAGAGGAGTAGAAGCTGGTGTTAAAGTTCCCACGACGCACATGGCTTTGCCAGAAACTCTGTTTAATGTTCGGCCATTCACCTCCTCACTTGTCCTTAGTCCCAGTAGCCAGGATACGTGACGGCCACTCGTGCCTTGGCCACAGGAGGCTGCTGAGATTGGCCATGTGGCTGGGCTGGGTGGTGGCCTCGCTCTCCCACAGGGCTGGAAATGGGGGTGGGGAGACAGATTCTTATGGAAATTTTTTACCTGACTTACTATGAAAAAAACTCATCACACAAGAAGAGAAACAATAACCTCAGTTTGAAAATTAGCTCCACTCAAGACTAGTCCACGAACAAGACCCACCTTTCTACACAGGATCCATGGTCACAGGAAGCGACCAGAGCACACCTGACCCCACTAGCTCTGGTTTGCCATTTGCCAAGTGCAGGGATCTGGCATTCGATCAAATAAGGCTAATGGCAGCACAGCAGCTATGGCTGGGGTCTGCAGACTGGCCTCTGCAGCTACATTTCTATATTGGGAGTTTTTAAAAAGACATTTCATAGCCAACAGGGATCAGTAGAAGTGCTTGGAGCAACTAGGGAAGCTGCCGCCCACAGACGCTGCCCTTCCAGCGGGAGCCTGCTCACGCCACCAGGGGCCGGGAGGATGGTGCTGTGGCCTCCGCTCTCATTTCTATGCAGCCCCGCAGTCCAAGAACAACGGGCCACATCTACCCCATAGCAAATTTAGTAAGGGAGGCAGCACACTTCACCGGGACCGGGGGTTTGGGCCAGTCTAGAGCAGTGGTTTGTGGCTGTGGCCTAGCTCCAGGAGTGACATTTGCTTTGCAGGTGGGAGTGGGAGGGTGTGTTTCTCAGCCTGTGCCGCCGAGTGTGGGCAGAGAGGAGTTCGGCAGCCACGGCAGCCTGGGCCAGGTGGGGAAGGGGAAGGGGGTGCAAGTAGGCAGGATTAGGGCTCCGTTGAAAGCCCGGGTGGGGTCAGCAGTCCCCGAGCTCCCAGGGCCCCACCTGAGCCAGGCTGGTGAGGTGAGAGGTTCCTGCAGAGGCATCGTGGCTGCCCACACAGGCTGCTGGAACGGTGTAACCCGGCAACTTTCCTCTTTGTAAAACAACAAATGGTTCAACTCTGTCTGCAAATTAACAGCTGAACACCTGCAACTGCAAATGTTTTTTGATCCGAAATACAGAAATAGGAAATCATGCTCTTCCCACCCTCCACCCCCACCAGAGTGGAATCCGCTGCAAAATCCCCAGCCTTAATCCTTGCTTCAGGACCCAGACCAGTGTCTTGCTCTAGGGCAGCCCAGGGCAAGAGGGGCCAGGTCTGTCCAGCGTCTACCACTGCTGTCCAGCCACGGCCCTCTGGCCACCACATGGCCATCCTCAGTGAGGCAGCCTGCCTAGGCCGCCACCAAGCTCTGGTCCCGAAGAGGCCGCGCAACCTTCCTGGCCCTCCCCAGCCCGCCGGCTGCTGCGTGGAGGCAGCAGTGGGAAGAAGCGGCTCTGGGGAGCCGGCCACACCCAGGATCGAAGCCCGTGTTCACTTCCTGACTTAGAGCTGGGGTAGGGGAGGAAGGGCTCGTCCCTGCAGTATGTGTTCTGTGAAGTTTGTTAAATGTAAGGAAAGCCTAAATTCTTGTATCTTTAAAAGAGAAAAATCTTATTTAACCCTTTTGTGTTCTAGATTTACTTACACACATAGCCTAGAGCTCAGTTTTAGTTTTAACATTGTGAAAATATTAAAAGAATCTTGTAACTTTATTCTTTTTTCTCCTGCTGAAAAAAAAATTAAACCAATCGTATGAGAGTCTGGCTGTCTCTGTATCTCCAGTTCTCCTAACTGTCCCCGACATAGCCAGAAAAATAGTGCAGTGTCTCCCTGGCCAGCGCTGGGAAGAGATTGGGGTTGGGGGGCTTGTGCATTAGTCTGTCTGTGTTACTTGGGGGTGACTCGTCTGGGTAAGTGTTGGGGCTAAACCGCTGCCTGCCTGGTTTCTGTTGGGTGGATCTACCTTGGGAGGCCACAGGGCTGGCACTGGGGTAAAGGCAGGTCACTGGGCCGGGCCTGTGCTAGCAGCAAGGAGGTTACATACGTGGTGGGTGGTCTGCCTGGTCCTAGTAGGAAGGCAGCGTCTCCTTGACCCAAACCCCACCCAGGGAAGCTCTTTGGTGTATAGGATGGGTTTGTGTAAAGTGTTTAAAACATGTCCGGCAGGGGCGAAGCAGAGGAGTGGCACCTGTCCCCACAGCTTTTATGGCAGAGCTACCACACAGTTCTGGAGGATAGATGAAAAGTCCTTAGAGAAAATCAAAAGGACAAAGCTCAGGTTCACGGGGTGGAAGCAAACACGTGTGCAGAGAGCAAAGGAGGGTCCATGCTCTCCCTGCCGGCCCTGCGGGAGCCGGCGTCCCATCAGCTCCCTCCTGCTTCCTCAGGAGGCTTCACGGCCACAGAAATCCGCAGCAAGAAGAGGGGATGATGGAAAGAAGAGAAGCCCTCCTGGGAGGGTGGCAGGGAGAAGCAGGAAGCCACAGGAAAGGGGCCGTGGTCTTCAGGGGAGCTATCAGCACCACATACAGCGAACTGTGAACCCCTCAACCCCGGAAAAGGGGTCACCGAGAGGGAGGACCCCACACGGGTGCAATAGCAGTACCCAAGAAAGGTCTGCAGGGGCCTCAAAAATGTACCTCCCCCTGCAGCCATTGTCATTGCTACCAGCCGGAAGGCGGGACGCAGCAGGCTCTGGAGGCCTCAGTGGGCAGCGCCAGGCCCGCGAGTCAGACGAGTGTCGGCACCCGATTCGCACTCCCCGCAGAGGGTCTGGGGACGGTCTATCTCAGATGGGAAGTGGATACAAAAATTAAGCAAATGAAAACTTTTCAGGGCTTGGTTTTCTCAAAAATAAAAAAAAAACTATTAATGCCAAATAAAAAATATTAGGAAAGAGGAACCAGAGACCCTGCATGACTCAGCTGTGAAAAACATTTACATACAAATAATACTGCTCCGGTGCAGATCTGTGACGCAGCTCCACTGGGAGGCTGGGAGAGGGAAGGACAGGCATGTGGAGCACGAGCTCACTTCTCGTCCACGCAGGAGGTCGGCAAATGATTCCAGAACTGAACAGAGCAATAGAAGTGATTTTCTTAGGGGTGGGTGATGGGAATGCGGTCAGCCTTATACTACAGTCAAACACGCGTGATGTCGATAGACTCTCAAATGCTGCACTAAAGGAGTGGCAGGCGGGATGGGCCCTCCCTGGGAGATGGGAGGCCGAGTCTGGGAGGGAGTCCAGGCCAGGAGGAGAGGGATCTGCTCCGTGTGACAAGATGCCCAACTTGGGAAGGGTAATAACCAGGACATAGGCCCCAAAGCTCTTGTGCCTTGGGAGCTCCAATAGGGGCACCTTCCAGCCCAGAGCCCTGGCTAAGGTGACCCTCATTCAGCACGTGCTCTATGCTGGGCACCGTCCCAGGCTCTGGGGATACAGAGGCGACCAAGACTACTGCTTACGGTTGGGGGAGGGGCAAAATAAGGGAAGTGCAAAGAATATCAGAGGGAGTAACACTGGGCAGTGCACGTGCAGGGCCGCAGAGCCACACTGAGACGCGGGCGATGGAGGGTGTCAGGTCAGTGGCCTAGAGGGGAGGGAGGGGGAAGCAGGAGACCAGCGAGGAGGCCACTGCACCAAAGGCCCAAGCTCCAAGGTGGCAAGGGAGGAGGCGAGAAGAGCCGGTTTCGGGACTGACTGAAGTGCAGACAGCAGAAGTCGCTGACAGATTGGACGTGGGTGAAAGGGAAAGAGCAGTCATACGTACGTTACTTTCAGTTTGGCCTGAACAACTGGAAGGACGGATACGCTGCTAATCCAGGACTCGGGCCGGGCGCAGTGGCTCACACCTGTGATCCTAGCACTCTGGGAGGCCGAGGCGGGTGGATCGCCTGAGCGCAGGAGTTCCAGGTCGCGGTGAGCTATGATGGCGCCACTGCACTCCAGCCTGGGTGACAGAGTGAGACCCTGTCTCCAGGAAAAGAGGACTTGGGCGGGAGCATGAGGGGCAGGCCGGAAAGCCTGAGCCGAGGTGCAGACTGGCCCCAGCTGGACGTGTGCCGCAGGCCCCGGGTGTACAGCACTGGAGCTCGATGGAGAGGGTCCAGCTGGAGAGGAGCATTTCTTTTTCCAAATTTTTTTATGGTGGTAAAATAAACAGAACGTGAAATTTACCATCTTACCCATTTTTAAGTGTACAGTTTAGTGTTCTCGGATATAGTGAGGTACAACCACAGTCACCATCCGTCTCCAGAACTCTTCCTAAAAACCGAAACTCTGGGCCCATTAAACAATGACTCCCCATTCCCCCTCCCCAGCCCCTGGCAGCCACCATTCGGCTTTCTGCCCTGTGAATTTGACTAGGTAAGTGGAATCGTGCAATTATTTGTCTTTTTGTGACTGGCTTATTTCACTTAGCGTGATGTCCTCCAGGTTCGCCCGTGTTGTAGCATGTGTCAGGATTTCTCTTTCTCACGGCTGAGTAACCCCACTGTGTGTACCACTTTGCTTATCCGTGCATCCGTCGCAGACACCGGGGGCAGCTTCTGTGTTTGGCTGCTGTGAACAGTGGTGTACGGATGCCACGTGCATTTTTGAATTGCCTACATATGGCTAGTATTTAAAGCCATGAGCCTGGCTGAGGTCACCAAAGAAGAGAGTGTAAATGGGGGAGAAGAGATGGCTGGAGGCTGTGCCTAGGGACACCTCAATGTTACAAAGTCCAGGGGGACAAGGAGGAACCTGCAAAGGAGACTGCCAAGGAGCCGCAAGCAGAGAAGGAGGAGAGCAAAGGAGAGTGAAGTCCCAGAAGCCACGGGGAAAGCAGCAAGGAGAAGGGAGTGGCCCCTGTGTGAGCCGCTGTTGGAGCATCCGGCGTCCTGGCCTGGGCTCTGACCAGGGCAGGGAGCGGGGAAGCTGGGCCCACGCGCCTCTTCTTCAAGGAGTTCTGCTACAGCAGCAGCAGACACATGGGCAGTGGGACAGATGGGGGGCCCAAGAGTTAATTTTTAAATGAGGAGAAACTGCTGCATGTGTTCGTGCTGGTGGCATGACCCAGCGGGGAGGGAGAGCAGATGTTGCAGGCGGGGCCGGGCAGGTGTGCGCGGGGCGGCAGGGGCGGAGCCGCTTGGATGCGGGAGGAGCGGAAGCGTGAGGGCGGCTGCGGAAGGACGTTTGAGCTGGGGGCCCCGCACGTGCGACTGAGCCTTGGCAGTGCGTTAGAATATTCCCAAGATTTTATAAAATTTGCAAAAGTGAGGTGCTTTAACTCCAGGTGGTTAAAACTGTTCCCTGGTTCCATTCCAACTTCCCTTCCATCACACTTCCTCTCCTGCTGGGGGAGGCCACGGGGCACTTGGGGCTCTGGCTGTGGGTAAGTAGAGTGGGGGACACATTTGTGTGGTTTGCGATTCCTTCCACGTTCAGTAGGTCGTGGCCAGTCACCTGGGGCGGGGTGGCTTCTGGGAACACTTACTGCCCACGGAGCCCATCACCCCGGCGTTGGTGCCAGACCAGGGTTGTCCTGCGACACGAACAGAACCCGGCACAGGGAGGACATGGGTCGTGGAGGAGAAACGAGGCCTGAAGTGTGTGGAGCCAGATGCTAGATCTGTGGAAGATTCTTCCAGCCAACGGGTGTGTGAACTTGAAAGAGGAAGATTCCGTTTTCATCCGCGCCTGCTCCAGGCAGTCTGCTCTTGTCGGAACGGGCTCAGCAGCCCGCAGGTGCAGTGTAGACGCTCCGCGCTTTTTCCCGAGGATTAAAGGTGAGTCCAGGAATCTGGCTCGGACACGAGAGAACTCGATAAGACTTTCCCCACATTTGCAACAGTTCTAAAAATTTACGTGACTGTGCCAATAAGAGTTGTGAAGATGAAAGAAATTTTTCTAAAGTATCAGTAATTCAAAACAAATTTTTGATCAGCCATGCTAGAGGGAACATTGAGGAATCTTTTCAGTCCTCTGTGGTATCATGAAATCATTATCACGGGAAGGGGCGATCAAAGAGGACACAGCCCAGCAAGGTAGGAGCAAAGTGTTAGAGACGCACGCCACAGTCAGTAGAGCTGGATTTCTTGATGTTTGGGTATTTGTCAACCTTAAAAAATGTGTAATTTGTTGTGAATTCTTTCTCATTCCTTATATTCACATTGAACCTAATTTTGTAGTCATAGGTTTTATTCTCTTTTTCTTTAAGAGGGGCTTCTCAAATTGTATAAACTTCAAGCCCTGTAAAACCAGGGAGAGGGCTGAGGCCTGGGGTGGCCCTTAAGGCTCGGGGTGCTGCCTGGGGGCGGGGGGGGGGATGTCCCTTCACTGCGTTGTGGGCCGAGGCGAGGGGCTGGTCTCTGGACGGGAGCAGCTTGGTGGCCGAGCACTCGGTTTACGGCAGCTGACGAGACTGTCCTGCTGAAGGAGGCGTGTGCCGATTCACGCTCCGGTGTGAACTCCATCGCAGGCTGGCACTTTGAGCACCGCTGCTCTAGAGAAATGTCCTGGGGATGTCGTGATTTCAAAACGCTCTTTGCCTAAACTCCGTCACACTTCTCCCATCAAGAAGTGCAGCCCCCTCCTCTTGGCTGTGGGCCAGCCCTGGTGACTTGCTTTAACGAGTAGGGCACGTGACAACAATGATGCTTCCCGGCTCCAAGGCCGGATCCAGAAGGCGCGTGTAAGACCCCCGCCCAGCCTTCTCTGGAGACGTGCCCCCGGCACCAGGCCAACTTGTAAGAAATCTGGGTATTTATGTCCTCTAGCATGGCGATAATGAAAAAGTGGGAAGTGACAAGTGTTGGCAGGGATGTGGGGAAACTGGGACTCCTGCGCGGTGCTGGTGGGAAAGCCCAAGGCGTAGCCGCCCTGGAAAACGCAGTGCCGACTTCTCAGAAGGTGAAATGCACAGTTAGTGATGCCCCAGGGATGCCCCTCCAGGGGACACACCGAGAGAGGTGGCAGCAGGGACTCGAACAAGCCCGCGCGCCCCCTGCCCACGGCAGCGCTGTTCCCAGAGCCAAAGGGTGGAGGCACCCAGTTCCATCGAGGGACGACGGGAGGACAGAACAGGGCACAGGCAGACATTGGGCCGTAAAAACAGGAAAAGTGCTGATGCCGCAGCCGTGTGGGTGAACCTCGAAAACACGCCAAGTGAAAGGAGCCAGACAGGAAAGCAAACACGTGTGACTGCATCTGTGTGACAGAGCCGGACTCGGGTGGAGGCGGGAGGCAGGTTATCATCGCCAGGGCCCGGCGCAGAGAACGGGAGCGACTGCTTCATGGGTGAGGGTTCCTTTTAGGGTGACGAGAAAGTTCTGAAGGGTGGTGGTTGCACTGTACCAAATGCCACGGAATTCAATCGTTCATTTAAAATGGTGACTTTTATGTTCTGTGAATCTCAATTTAAAAAAAAAAAAAAAAGCCTTGCCCCTCTGAAGCCGCCATGCTGGAGAGACTGGCTGACACCGGGGGAGGTGGGAGCTCGGCAGCCGCTATCCCGCGTCCTCCTGGCCTGAGCCAGCCCCGCCGTGCGTGAGCGAGATGTCCGCCTGGGGTCGAGCGGAACAGGTGCAGGCCGTCCCCACAGGGCCCCCGCCAGACTGCAAAAGGCACAGTTCAGGTGCCCGACGGGGAAGGAGCCGCTCAGGAGCTGCGGGGTGGGGGTGGCAGAGACTCAGGAGGGACGTGGTGGCCTGGCCACTCCTGACCGCTGGGCCAACGGGAATGAGGCGGCAGAGGTGGCGAGACATTGGGCGTGTTTCTGCTGTGCCCGATGACGCCCCTGCGGGCACCGCGGGCAGTGGGTCACCGCAAGGTGAGGGCACGAGAAGGGAGTGGCTCCTCCTGGTAAACCCGACCCGTGGTGAGGGCTCAGTGGGAGAGCCGGCATCTGGGGACAGAGGACCTGGTGTGGCTTGTAGTGGTGAGGAGACGCCTGGCTGCGCCTCAGTCAAGGGGAAACCAAAGCAGGCTTCAAAGAGTGGGAAAGGCTGGGATTCTATGGCCACAGAATGTTACTGGGAACGAGTCTACAAGGGCCGGGCACGGTGGCTCACGCCTGTAACACTAGCTCTCTGGGAGGCCGAGGCGGGAAGATCGTTTGGGCTCAGGAGTTCGAGACCAGCCTGAGCAAGAGCGAGACCCCATCTCTACTGAAAATAGAAAGAAATTATCTGGACAACTAAAAATATATAGAAAAAATTAGCCGGGCATGGTGGCGCATGCCTGTAGTCCCAGCTACTCGGGAGGCTGAGGCAGGAGGATTGCTTGAGCCCAGGAGTTTGAGGTTGTTGTGAGCTAGGCTGACGCCATGGCACTCTAGCCCGGGCAACACAGTGAGACTCTGTCTCAAAAAACAAAAAGGTAAAAAGAGCACGTTACCCTTCCTCACTCCCTCCCTAAATTATAAGTAATGACCAAAAAGATTATAGAGTTAAAAAAAACCAAACAACAACAAAACAGAATGGCAAACAAGGAAGGGCGACAGACAAGCACAGAGGGCTGCCCTGGGCAGGCTGGAGCGGACATTTCTGTATCGAGCACAGAATACAACAAACAGCTGGCGCAACTCTCCTCACACGCACAAAGCAGCCACGTCGCCACTAACCGAAGGACCAGACACGGTGTCCTTCCTTCCCCGGGGCCCGCTCAGTGGCTCTGGTTCTGCCAGGAAGCCACACAGCTCAGGTAGACGTGGGGCTACGGGAGTCGTCGCCACTCAGCCTCAGTTTTCTCATCTGTCCAGTGGTGCCAACAGCAGCACTTCAGAGCACTGGTCCCCAACCTTCTTGGCACCAGGGGCGGTTTCATGGAAGACAATGTTTCCACGGATGGGCTGAGCTCAGGTGGAGACGAAGCCTTGCTTGTTCCCCCCGGCTGCTCCTCCCAGGACCCCCTTTTCCTAAGTGTCATGGAAGACAATTTCTCCATTTTTCTACGGATGGGGGGCAGCGGAGCTCTGCAGCCCAGTCCCTAACAAGCCATGGGCCGGTACTGGTCCACGGCCTGGGCGTTGGGGACCACAGCTTTGGAGGACCATGAGGATTAAACGAGCCAGTGTGTGCGTGAGAGGAAGACGTGTGCCTGCTGTTCTGATGATCTGTCACCATCATCCCGTCCAACTAAAGCAGCAGCCCTTTCTGGCTGCAGAACAGTCCTAAAACCCATGCCGTCGCCAGGCATGTTTGCCCCGAGCCTTCCGCCTCCATCCAGTCCTCTCTGGGCCACTCCTGGCTGTCCTTTCTGCTGCCCTTTGGGAGTGTGGGCTCTCCAGAGTCTCTGGAGCACCCCCAGCACCTCCACCCGGGGGCTTGGTCCTCTGGGGTGGGCAGGCCCGGGACAGGCCGCTGACCTTCAGCAGCTGCGGTGGGGAAGCTCTGCTGCGGGCAGCTGAGTGTAGGGTCTTGGGCGACAGACCTCTCCGCGGGCTAGAAGGACGCCTCTCGCTCAGCAACCCTCCGGATGTGAAGGAGCGCCAAAGAGCCGGCAGGGTTCTTTGGAGGCTCCCCCACTTTTCTTTCTCATTGGGGTTCCTACACATATTTATTTATGTTTTTCGAGACCAAGCCTCGCTTTGTTGCCCAGACTCGAGTGCCGTGGCGTCATTGTAGCTCACAGCAACCTCAAACTCCTGGACTCAAGGGATCCTCCTGCCTCAGCCTCCTGAGTAGTTGGGACTACAAGCACATGCCACCACGCCCAGCTAATTTTTTCTTTCTTTTCTTTTTTTTTTTTTTTTTTTTAGTTGTTTGGCTAATTTTTTTCTATTTATAGTAGAGACGGGGGTCTCGCTCTTGCTCAGGCTGGTCTCGAACTCCTGACCTCAAAGACGTCTTCCCCAGAGGGCCACAAGTCTTGCTGCCCCACCCCTCAGCCCCTCAGGACTTTGCTCAGCTGCCACTTTCTCTGGAAGCTTCCCTGGCCTTCAACCTGCACCTCCTGCCACTCAGCAGCCTTCCTCCCCTCTGGGTGCACAGGGCGCTGGGCCCACATCTGCCCTCTGATGGTGTGTCCCTCCCTCTGGAATGTAAGTGCCCCGAGGGCAGGCGAAGGCAGGCCAGGCCCGTTTTGTCTCTGCTCCTTACTGTCCCCAGCACTCAGCAGGAGCTGGATGACAGGCTGAGGGTCTGTGCCCGAGGCCTGGGGGGCAGCGTGGCAAAGCCCAGCGCTCTCTGCATTGGGTTTTGTCTTGTTCAACACTGATACCCACCCACTGCTGGAAACACGCTGTCAGCAATAGGTGACCCAAAGCCAGGTGGGTCTGTTCCCGTGACGACGCCCGAGAGACCCTGCAGAGCGCAGCTAGAACCACCAGGTGGGAGTTAACAAGAGTTGTCAAGTCCGGAGTTCAGGTTCCAAGAAGAGATTGTGCGGAATGAGAATAGACCCCTGCCCGATTTCTGCGTGTGCGTCCTCACGTCCCGCGTGGAGACAGACCCACACGGCACCGTCGCAGTGGCAGGGGCTGCTGGAGACTCGGTCGTGGCGCCGCTGGCAAAGGAGAGGGTGCGGGGTGAGAGGAGGCCAGGCCACGACGCCACGTCCACGCACTGGGGCAGGCCGGGTGCCTGGGTGGGGCCACCTCCCTGCTTACTGGTTCAGTTCCCTGCGTTCCTGTGTCCCTCGGGGGAAGCAAGATCAATGGGGGGAAGTTGCTATCCGGTCTCATGGGCTTGGCACAGAGAAGCCGCGAGACGTAAGAAGGACGGCAGCTGGGGCCACGCTCAGAGCAGGAGAAATGACAAGGGAAGTGGTCCTGGGTTCAAGGTGACAGGGAATCGTCTTCCCACCAAAAATGGCATGGACTAGGCCATGGGGTGGGAGTGGCGTGGAGCTGGACTGCCGTCCACGCTGAGGAAAAGGCGCTGCAGGGCAGGGGTCACGGCTGTCCCGGGGCGAGCCCTCCTCCACGCCCGGCTGTCCCCACGGGCGAGTGGCTCGGAACCAGCCCCACCTGAGGTTCGGA
Source organism: Indri indri (assembly GCA_004363605.1). Lineage (NCBI taxonomy): Eukaryota > Metazoa > Chordata > Mammalia > Primates > Indriidae > Indri > Indri indri. The sequence continues at coordinate 97,387 of RJWJ010001825.1, read as the reverse complement.
GGGGAGGCGGCAGCGCTCGCTCCAGCACCGTTCGCCTCCCCTCCGCCAGGCAGCGAACGCGGGGAGCCCAGGCAGACACCCCCGTCGCTGTCCCGGGCCTGCCGAGAAGGGGCCGGATGGCCAGTGTCCACGATGCGACGGAGGGCAGGGGCCGGTGGGGAGAGTGATGACGCGGACACCGGCACGAGAAGTCATCGCTTTATTTCTAAAATGAAGCCACAGCGGCACTGGCGCAGGAGCCCGGGGCGGCGGAACACACGGCTCATGCCCTTGGGCTGCGTCAGCGTCTCGGACAAAGCTCTGAGAGGAGAAGAGCCACCCAGGCCTGGCAGGGCCACCCCCACCCCAAGAGGCCCGGGAAGGGCAGGGCTGGCACCACGACCCTTGCAGGCCCCGGCTCTCCGGTGAATCCTGGTCAGACATGAGTTTGGCAAAAGTAGTTCCTGGACCAAGCTCCGTGGCCACCCGAGGAGCCTTCACCTCTGCCCTGGGCCCCGACCCGGGCCACCTTCCTCTCGCCTTTCCAGGCACTGGCGGGTGTGAATGGGGTGGCCTCAGTGACACTCGTACCAGGAAGTCTGCTGGGGGACCCCTGGCTGCCCCTCAGAGCAGGTGCAGCCTCTCAGAAGGTCGCCTGGGGAGAGCCAGGCCCCGGAGCCCCAGGAAACGCTGCCCCACTTCAGGTTCCCGAGGCCTGCACAGTCCCGGCCCTGGCCTGGCTGTGCTCGTTTGACACCCCGCCCCGCGCACCTGTGGCTCTGCCGCACCTCCGGGCCCGGGTGGGGGGGGACGTGGACAAGGGTTAACCAGGAACCTGGGGCTGCGCGGGAGGAGCGGTGCCATGCACCCCAGTGCTGCTCAGATGGGCGCCCACCCCTTCCCGGCCACAAAACCCTGGGGCCCACATGGCGGGGAGCAGGCTACATGGCGGCAGACAGATGGACTGTAAGAACCTCGTCACCAGGGTCCCAGGGCCGGACACTGCCCTGAAAGCCTCTCAGGCCCTCCTGTCTGCTTCCCCGACCGCGCCCGGCCCAGGGTCTCTGCTTGGGGCCTTCCGCCTAGAGGAGCGACAAACCGCTGGCTTTCAAAGGCCAGTGACAGCCCTTGGGAAGAAGGCCGAGGGGACTCTGCCAAGCAGGGGACAATGGCAGGGACAGGTGAGTGGGCCTCTGCCGCCTCCCCCGTCTTCCCTGCTCAGGGCTATAAATACTCACGGATGCAAATGGTAAATGCTCCAAGACATTTATCATAAATTACAGGTGGATGATTGTGAGCTTTCAGGCCTGGAGGCCTTGGGGGGAGTATTTCAGTTCTCTAAAAGAAAAAAAGAAACTAACTTGAGGGGGTGTCCAGGCCGGCTTCCGGCAGGAGGCTTGCTGGGTGCAGCAGGCTGGCCTGGCAGAGGCTGGGGTGCGGGGGCAGGGACAGGGAGCCCTGCGGCCGGTGGCATGGCTCAGAGGGAGCGAATGAGGACGCGGGCCGGGTCCAGAATGACCCAGAGCCAGGCAAGGAGCCAGACCCTCGCTCCTTCTGCTGGGGTGGGACATTATTCCATGAGCAGGTATTACTTGTATTAATTTTTTTAAAGGGTAATTTAAAAAGAGAACAGTGATTTTCCAACACTGGATGTGTGGCTCTTCCATAATCTTCCATGCACCTGCCCCTCACCCCAGCCTTAGCCCAGCAGAAAGTCCTGGCTGGGGGGGACATGGGGCTTGCGTGTGCCGGAGCGTCCTGGGAGGTGCACCCAGGAGGCCAGGAGCAAGGCACAGCCTCCTCCTCTGCCTGCTGGAAGCAAGACACCTGTATGACCGCCCTCGCCATGGAGGTTTCAGCGCCTCTCCCTTAACTGTTTGACCTTGGGGTTGTTTCCCAGAAATGGTGGGTCTCCTGCAAGACAAAGGCTTGAGATTCTGCAGGGCCCTGGGCAGACTCCTGATGCCAAGACTCACCACCCCCACAACCTGCCCCAATGCACATAGCCCCGTTAGTTACACCACGACCTGCCCCACGGCACATGGCCCTCCTTCGAAAGCTCATGATCTCCCTTAGCTGGGGAGACAGATTTGAGGCAGCTTCTCCTGACCTCCTGAGGTCTGGCACATTAAAAATTCCTTTCTTCCTTGGCAATCCTCCTCATCTTTGTGCAACAAGCAACTAGACCTAGAGTGAAAGCCCCTGGTTTTGATAACGCACCACACGGACCATGAGGACAGAGGACCCCTGGGCCTCTTCTGCCTCCCCAGCCCACCTCATGTGGGCCTCGCTCTTCCCAGCCCTTTACCATCCGCTCTGCAGACAACCAGGGCCTCAGAATCCTGGGATGGGCCGAGTCTCAGTCCGCATCAGGCAGGGAGATAGGAGTGTCTATGGGAGGGTCTAGTTGTCCCTCGATGTAAGCCAGTGGTCCCCAACCTTTTTGGCACCAGGGACCGGTTTCATGGAAGACAGTTTTTCCACAGACAGGGTGGGTGGGGTTGTTTCTGGATGATTCAAGCACATTACACTTACTGTGCAGTCAGACCTCTCTGCCAATGATGATCTGTATTTGCAGCCGCTCCCCAGCGCTGGTATCACTGCCTCAGCTCCGCCTCAGATCACCAGGTGCTTGCAACCTAGATCCCTCGCACGTGCAGTTTACAGCAGGGTTCGCGCTCCTACGAGAATCTAATGCCACCGCTGATCTGACAGGAGGCGGAGCTCGGGCAGGGATGCAAGTGATGGGCAGCGGCTGTAAATACAGACGAAGCTCCGCTCCTGGCCCACTGCTCACCTGCGTGGACCGAGCGGTACTGGTCGGCAGCCTGGGGGTTGGGGACCGCAGGTCTAAGCCATTCCCTTCTCTCTTTTCCAGAAACTCCAGAGCAAAACGCCAGGCACCAGGATGACTTCTAATTTAATACTATCATAATAAAACCCATGGTGGTACAGAACCACGAATGGCGTCTGAAATTCCTAGGGCCACTAATGAGCACTAGACTCCTGCTGGAGCCGTTGTCAGGATAAACATGCAGAATCAATTGCTGCGGCCACAAAAGTAAATGGAGCATGGCCTGTGCCCGCCGCTGCCACCATCGCTGGCCACTGCGGAGGAGCTGGTCGCTGCACAGAGGCAGGGCTCAGATGACAACACCAGGCAGCAAATGCTAATGCGGAGAAACTCCTGGAAGGAGGCAGATTTAATTTTCGTTTCCTCTTTGACACTTTTCTTCCCTGTCCAAAGGGAGGTTCTTAATTGAAGTCTGCGACGGGGAACACTCCGTTATTGCCAAGTGGCCTCAGCACATGGAACGCTCTACTTTTTATTGCAGACTTTACCTTCCTTTTTCCCGTTGGCCCTAGATTATCTTCCAGATTAAAAAGAAGGTGAAGCTGGCTGGGTCAGAGCAGTCTGCACAGCAGTTTGGGGCGACAGCATAGCTGCTGCGCAATGTTTTGCACAAGTCAAAAACTTTTTTTTTTTTTTTGCCAAGGAATCAGTCTAACAAACACACATCCTACCCTTGCTGAAAATAATTTTTCCCAGCTCTTCTAGGAATAAAACACTTTTTAAATGTATTTGTCAGGATCGACACTTCATTCAATAAGATTTAAAAAGTGACAATTTAAAGAGCAATTGAGAAGAGTCCCACATCCATCACGGCTCATGGTTCTAACTAAAATCAAAATAAAAACAGAAAAAGCACTCAGAAAATGGGAAAGCAAGTGTGTGCGTGTGTGTGTGAAAGATGTCTCCACAGCTGTTTTTATCCAGGTCTAAAGTGCTCGCAGCAGGGCCGGCCCCTAACACCACCCTGCCAGGAGCCAGCTGCTGGGACGCGCTGCCGGGGGCGGCTCAGTCCACCCAAATGGCCCTCCCAGGAGCCGCCAAAGGTGACTTGGAAGGCTTTCCCCAAAAGCCCCAATGAAGTGTTCTTTCTACCCTCCCCAAAACATGCTAAAAAATGAAGGGCAGGGGGTTCTGGCAACACCCATTTCTGTAGGCTGTCTGGGGACCTCTCTCGCCCACTCATCCCTGTTCCCGGAACGAGGGCCTCGCCCTGTCTGCTGTGACGCCTTGACGGTGGTGTCAGCCCAGCTGGATGTGCAGGAGCGTCCTGCCCCGAATCAGAAGGCCCATCAGGGACACTCGTCCAGCTGGCGAGGGAGCGGAGAGGCCAGGCTTCCGTCTGAGTGGCACCACAGCGGGGGTGGCAGGTGAGACCTGCCCTCGGTCCTCCCCGCTGGCGTCCCACCCCCTTGTCCCCTTACTTCTCTGTATCTGATAACGAGGGGCATCTGTAGCGTGCGGGAAGACAGGAGGGAGGGATCTGGACGGTGCACACAGCAAAGGAAGCTGCCGAGCCAGGAGGGAGGAGGCCACCGCCCTGCACCAGCCGCCCTCGCCCCAGGCAGAGGTGTGCTCCAGGCCCGGGGCCCCTGGACAGGCGGCTTCCACGTCTAAAAAGAGGTCCTTGAACAGATCTTTCAAGCCATTTGACCTCTGCCCTCGATATGCCTGATGTGGCTCCTCTGTCCCTGTCTGGGCAGGGGACTCAGGCTGTGAGGAAGTGCTGAGGGCCAGGAGCTCTGTGCTAACGGGTGACTGCTGGGTGCTGACAGAGGCAGTGACCATGCAGGAGGCCCCCACAGCCAGCGGGCGCCCCTCCATCTGCCGTTTGTCACTGGAACCTCCTCTCGTTGTGTGAGCATCCGCTCACCCCCACACAGAGCCGGGGGAGGGAGGGGACCATGGCTTCTGCCCCCAGGGGCAGCTCTTCCCCACCCGGTGACCCTCTGCTGGCCGCCGCTCTGTGCTCACGCAGAAAGACAACTGTTTGCTTAATCATGCAGTTTGATGCCACCCACTATTTCAATATGGATAAATCACTCAAAACTAAGTTAAACTAGGAGAAAACAGCTGACCTGCTGGCTCTTCCTGCAGCCCTAGCCAATGTGTCTTTGAGATGCCAGAAAGCAAGCCTGAGCCCTCACCCCTCCTCTCAGCAGGTCGCAGGACCACCGAGGACCCCGGGACCCCTCTTGGCCGCAATGTCTGGAGGAGGCGGGAGTCTGAGGACAGCCGGAGGGCAGATGGCAGCCGAGCAGTGACCACGGGCAGGGGCACTGGGGTGGAGATCACAGAGCCAGAGCCAGGTTGAGCCACAGCAGTCAGAGGAGATCCTTGCGAGGGGACCAGGAGGAAAGCTGCTCAGAGTGGCTGCTCTCCACCTGCTGGGCGCTGTGGTGCAGGGGCCCCCTAAACGCGGGACGATGCCGGGCAGGGGCTGCCTCCGGAGCTAAACAAAGCCCGAGGGCAGCTAAGCCACGGCCAGAGCCCGGGCAGCCACGCGGGAACGCGGGACACGGGCACCACGCAGACTCCGCCTGGTAAACAGCGGGTGGCACAGCGACTATTTCCTCGTCAGCCTGCCCAGCTCGCAGGCGGGCACGGTTCGGGGATGACGGGTCAACGACTTGGCAATTCGAGTGATCATTAACTCTGTCCACAGACGGCGCTGCTCGTCGTGTACTTTGTTGGACCTCCTCAGAGGCCTGTCCTCATCGGACCAGGTGCCGGTGACGCGAGCGTGTCACGAAGAGACGCGGGGTCTCTGCCTCCCCGCGCAAAACCAGGGGAGGGAAAGTACAGTGTCAAAAGGGATTAAAACAAGTGATTTGCTGCTAGAGCATTTCAAAAAGATCTGGAACACCTGCGACTTGGCAAATGGAGAATAACTAGAGGAAATAAGAAACCACTTAGTTGCCAGGGCAACGTGTTCCACGCAAGCAAACGCTGAGCGGAGACCGGCCTCCAGCTCACAGGCCAGTCGCGCGTCTCGGCTCCTGTCCCAGCACGCGCCCGTCGCTTCCTGCTGCCCAGCCTGGTGGGTGCGGAGAGGCAGGGCAGGGACGGTGGACTGATGGAGGCCGAGGACCCATTTCTCCCCTGGAGACCCGCCTGACTGAGCGAACTGAGAAGAACGAGGCAGCCCCTCTGTCCTTGGGAGAAAACCTGCTCTGTGTCTGCTTTGCGGCCAGGAATGGGGTGGGGGACAGTCAACAAAGCCCCCTGCTCAGGGAGGACACACCGTTTCCTGCTGTCGTCTGGGCCGAGTCACACCAGGCCCCTGCCTCCTTTATTGGTGCTGCCGGTTGGGCGAGCGCGAGTTGGTGCGTGGGCTGGGGGGCAGCGAGCTGCCGCTGGGGGCCTGCAGGGCATGGGGGTCAAGCTGCCGACGCGCCGGGCTGTCCCCTGTCCCCAGCTCCTCGCTGTTTTCTTCCTGCTGGCCGTTCTGCTGCTCCGGACACTCGAAGTGGACACAGTGGAACACCTGGGTGAGAAAAGGAAAGGACCCCGTGAGTGACAGGCTGGTGCGACCGCGGAGCTGCCGCAAGTCAGGACGCTGTCCCGCCCAGCTTTGGGGCTGCCCCGTGGGAGTCAGGGAAGCCCTGGCCACCGCCCGCCCGCCCCCGCCCTGCACAGACACCTGACGGTGACTAGAAGGTTGTAAACGCGATCGATCAATCAGGACAAAAGTAAATGAACGCGTGGTCCGAAGTTACAGACACCACTACATGGATTCCTGTAACGTGTCCACACTGGATTATTCCATGTTTCCTTACTTTTGTCTCATGGGCTCTTTTTCTTTTTAAATTAATTTACTTTTGCATTTGGCAGCTGGGTTGAAAGTCAACAGGAGTTGACGGTGGCAATGGTTGCACAACTCAGTGAGGTTACGGACAGCAGTTCCTCAAATAGGTCGTTTGTTACAACATTGAATAAAATCCATGCCCCCAGGGCCAGGTGGGAAGTTTCCCCGTTGCCCCCTCGTCCGAGTGGGTTTTCTCCGGGGACTCTCGTTCCCTCCCGGATCCCCAGGAACGCACGCTGGGCTCACGGCATGTCTGCGTGGCCCCGGTGTGAGGAGTGTGGTGTGCGCGAGTGCGCGGCGTCCGGTCCAGGGCTGGCGTCTGCCCGGCACCCTGAGCCAGCACGGCTCCAGCCACCGTGACCCAGAACTGGAGTAACTGGGTAAATAATTATCTTACCTGTTTTCATTAATTTTTCTTGGATGTACATATAGGTTATGTTTATCTCAATGTTTCATATCAGGAGTGTTTTGGTCTTTATTTGGTTTAGTGATGTTTTTGTGAGCAGAAATAAGCCACAGGAACTTAATTCTTGTTACGTCGATTGCTCTGTGTAAAGTTGGTTTCATTGAACATCACTTTGCTTAAAGTCCCAGTTTCCAAAACCTCTCGATGATGTTCAGTGAGGACTTCCGTACACTAAAAACTACTGAATTGTATACTTTAAACGAGGTGAATGGCACGGCGTGAGAATTACATCTCAATAAGCTGTTACGAAACCAAAGCCAGGAGGGTGCTTATCTTGAATAAGGTCCTGATGTATGACCCCCCTGACCCCCAAGGGCTGACACGGACCCCACTGGGCGCTATGCTGGGGAGTGGACTCCACCCTTGCATGGCTTGGGCCAGCCCGGAATACCTGCCCTCCGCCGCCCGCTGGGAACCAGGAGGAGCTGGCCTGCCGCCAGTGAGTCGTCAGGGAGCACGTTGAACTCTGTCAGCTCTGGGCGCAGCACTGGGCACAGCGCTCAGCGACCAAGGCCCTGACCCTGAGAATGCACAACATGGCTGGGGGCACGAGGGATGCCACATGCCAGCATGAGCTGCGGGTGCAGGAGGGAAGGGTGACCAGGCGGGGGTGAGGGATGCTGGCTGCCCTCCCCGGCCCACACATGGATGTTCCTCTTCCTGGGTGCCTGTCCCCAGCTCTCTGAAGGGCAAGAGTCCTGTCCTCTGCGGTGGGCCTGCAGACTGGCTTCCCTAGGAGCACGCTGGTGGTTTTAAGGGAATCGATTGCCAGATACTCAAACTTCGTATTTTCTAAACCTGCCAGTGAGTGCGGCTGAACTCACGGTGCCCTGGGCCACCTCAAGGACAGGCCCTGCCCTCACCCACCATGCAGAGGTCACAGACCTCCCTGGTGCCAGCCGCAAGGGCAGCCTTCGTTTGCGAGGCCCTGGGCCCAGCCTCCTGGGACCTGTGAGGGGCTCGGCCTGAGTGAGATGCTCTGAATTCAGAACGACTGAAGTGGAAATGAGTGATGCGAATTCTTTTCAATGTAGCTGGAACTTTCCAGAATTAGGAAGACATTTTCCAGACACACTGGCTAAAACCCACGGATGAAACTTCTCCACAATTCCTCGCAGAAAGAGCATATTGTGTCTGAGGAGACGATCTGACCGACAAAGCAAGAAGGTGAGAGGGGCCGTAGCGATAGTGGGAGGGGAGGGGACATGGGGACAGTGGGAATAGGGAAGGGACAGTGGAGGGGAAGCTCTCCATGAAGTGCCACCATATCCTAAGGCTTTTTCTCTGGTTTCCAGACTTCTAAATTAGTCAAAGGCTCTAGATCATCAATAAGATGATGCAACTTGTAAAGCTGCTCTTGAACTTGGGTGCAAACGCCAAGAACAGACCGTAAGTGCATAACTGGACAGGGCCGGCGGGCACCCTGCGTGGACAGCCGCAAGGGCTGGACGCACAGCTGGCCCTCCATGGCCCTCCCGGTGCTTGGGAGAACTGTGGCCTCACCCCTCCTTCCCAGGGGCCCGCTGGCGGGTGAGGAGCTTTGGACTTGCCAGTGTTCAGTGAGTCCGGTCCTGGGTGCGGGCCTGTCTGGTTAGAGGATGAGGTACCGGTACCCGGTGTGGGCTGGCTGGACCCCTGTCGCTCCACCTGAGGGAGCACGTGGCAGGGTGGGGCAGGGCAGAGGCGGTGAGGCCGTGGCCGCACCCTCCAGGGCCCTGTCCCTCCCCCACAGCACAAGCACTCGCGACTTACACACAGGCCGCCCTGCTGTGGAATCCAGTTCACAGAGACAAACATAATACCAAGGGTGGAGCTGCATTGAAAATATCGATTCTGCGCTTCCCTTCCTGCATCACTATTTTTTCCATATTCCCACTTCAATTCATCTATTGACCACTGTTTCAAATTTCAATTTCAAACTCTCACGTGATGACTAAGTGAGACCACGAGATTTCCTGGCTGCCCACTCTGCTGGGCCGTGGCCGTTTTCTCCTCCAGTGAGCTGATCCCCCTCCCTGAAGGGCGGGCGCTGGCCGTGCCCTCGCCTCCCCGCCGCGGCACCCCCAGCATGCAGCACGCACTGCCTCCCTTTCCCTCCTTCCACGGTGACAGGGGCTCACTCCGTCACCCAGGCTGGAGGGTGGTGGTGTCATGATAGCTCTCTGTAACCTCAAACTGACTCCTGGGCTCAAGTGATCCTCCTGCCTGGGCCTCCCAAAGTGCTGGGATTACAGGCATGAGCCACCATGCGCGGCGTTTCCCTTCCTTTTTTAAAATAAAATCTCCCTCTTTGGGCCTATCTGCAGGCACTTACCTGTCAAGACCAGACAGGTCTAGGTCAGACGGGAGGACCTTCTACAGAGATTTGAAAACTATTTTGGGCCATCAGCTCTGCCCTGCGCTAGGCAGGGTAAATTTGAGAATCTCCTTCTAGGTGGCAACTATTAATCACTCTTCTCCATCGTTGAACATTCTGTAAGCTTTTGAAGCACCAAGACTTGGGGTGGGTTAACCACGTGGTCCTGCTGACCTGTGGGCACCCCTCTCTGCACCAGCGCACTGGCCCGTGGGGGTCACACCCCGCACCCTTAACCCGCCTCTGCCGAAGCCTCTCCCAACCAGGAAGCCTCTATTCTCCTCGGTAATGTGACCCAGAGTCACACTCTGTCCCCAGCACCGTGAGCGATGCCTTTTCAGGACAGGCTGTCGTTCTCTGCCCTGCCCCTCCTGATGCCGGAGCTCTTTATCCCACCCCATCATGTTCTTTCACCGGTTCTTTGTGTAGTCCCTGCGCTCTCGGCTCCATCAGTAGCTCCGAGGCTGCTCCCCTGAGCCCCAGCTGACACCAATCCCAGAGCTGACCTGCGTTTGTCCTACTCCTTGTCACCTTTCTCAAGCCGTCCCTGCTCGTACTGCAGGCTTTTCTCCCCTTTTGCTCTTGCAAGGTTCTCTCCGACCCTGTTAATTTCCAGGCCAATTTTTCCCCACCAGCCGAGCCTGCGGGTGCCTCCTGCCCCAAGGCCCACCCTCTCCGCCGCCTCCTCTACGGATCCGTCAGTTCCGATCTGACTCAAGGACCAGGGCTCGGTCGTCCTTCCTCTGGCTCAGGGCTTTGTGCAGGAATGAACAATCAATGAAACCCCAGATTGAGAAATAAAGTTAAAAGAGATCTCGGCATGGCCTAGTGCTCTCCTGAGAAGGGACCTGTCTAGGAAGGGCAGGGTGGTCTCCGCCGTGCGGCGGAAAAGCAGGGAAGGCGCTCTCGGTCCCGGTGGGCCGCGATGCAGGTGCTCGGGCAGGTCCGGCTCTGGCGGGCGCCCTCGCTGCCACCATCACGCCCATCCCCAGGCGGATCTGTCTCTCGCCTGACTGGGGCCATGTGAACTGCACGCCTGTGTTTAGCCCGTTAACCAGTCTGTCTGCAGATAATAACGCAAACGGCTGTCATTCCCAACACCCCTAACCAGACTGACAGCCAATCTCGACGGGCTGTTTTTGTGTTTTCCGACAGATATTTCTCCTCAAGAAATCGTAACTATTTCTCTCCCGACACCACGGAGCTCGTGGCAGGCTCTTCCCAGTTAAGGGGGCCCTGGAAGCCTTGGAAGCCCCAGGCCCTAACTGCCTGGCTGAGCTCCTGCCACTCTGCCTCGGAGCTGTGCCCCCGTCTGTGACCCCAAATCCCAACTGACTTCAGAGTCGGTTTCCTGAGCATCTCCACGGAGCCACACAGACTCTGCCAGATTCAAAGGCGACACACGGGCAACAGCAGTTAATCGTATTAAGTCACAAACTGTGTGCTGAAGATTCTCAGTGAAAAAGTGTCTTACCAGTGGAGTGACGGTGAGGAGGCGGACATGCCGGGGGTTGGCACGAGCAGGCTGTGGGTGACGGGGCAGGAACAGGCCTCTGTGCACCAAGCACAGGGTGCACGATGAGCGTCACATACGCAGCCGGCACGGCCGGGGGATGCGACGCTGCATGTGTGAGCAGGGATAGAGAGTACACGCATGCGCAGTTCACAAGCACAAGGCACCTCCCAGCCCCTAGCAGATACACAAGCCACAAGCAAGGAGCCCTGAGGGCACAGAGGAGGGGACCCAGACAGCATGGCAGTCAGGGAATGCTTCCTGGGGGAGGAGACATCTGTAAGAAAGAGTGGAGGACGGAGGACTTGGTGTGGAAGGACAGCAGGGAGTCAGCCCACGTTGTCCAGCCAGAGGGTGGTGACAGACAGGCAGGCTTGGGAAGCCTGGAGCGCAGGAGGGTGGGCAGCGGGGGCACAGGCCGCGCCAGTGGCCGGGGAGGGCCTGGCCCAGGACTCGCAGGGAGCCAGGGACTCCGGACAAAGGAGGCTCCAAAATAGCTATTTCTTAAATTTAAAAAAATTACAAAAGGAATACATGTTTGTGGAAACAAATTTAAATAACGGTAGTGTTTAAAGCAAGCAGATGCAACAAACCCTTAAACCTTGAATCCCCCGAGGCAAAATTTAGCAATTTGGAATCAATAGGAAGTCATTTTTTAAGGAAAAAAGAACGGAATTTGGTAACAGACTGGATAAGACTGACAGAGGAGAGGAAGGGTCTGACTCTCTGCCAGGGACCGAGACTGGCAGACGTGGGGCCGCAGCAGGCGCAGCAGCGGGTCCGGACGCTCAGACCCGCGTTTGTGACGAGGGTTCGCACAGGCCCTTCCACAGCTTTCGTTTTCCTAATCTTCGATGACCTCCCTGGGCACAGACTGCGCGGGCTGGTTTCCGACGAGGCCCCTGCGTCGGGACCCCTCTGGCCGGCAGAGGTACTGTGTGCTGGGGCGTGTGTTCCCTTCCTACACACGGAGACTGGGCAAACGGGACTCAACCTCAGGCCTGGGCGCATGCACGTGCACACACACACGCAAACACACGCGCACACATACACATGCAAACGCGCGCACACGCACACACACGCACTCTCGCACACACATGAACGCGCACACATGCACACATGTACACACGCGCACACACACATGCATGCACACTCGCACACACGCACACTCGCACATGCACACACGCACGCGCATGGAGGCACACAAACACGTGCAAGCACACACGCACGCACACGCACACTCGCACGCACATGTACACTCACGCATGCACACATGCAAACGCGCACACACACGCACACATGCACTCGCACACACATGCACGCACACACGCATTCATGCACACTCGCAGGCACGCGCACACGTGCACGCACACATACATGCACACGCATGCACACGCATCCATGCACACTCGCAGGCACGCGCACACACGCACACTCGCACGCATGCACACGCAGGCACACACTTCCACATGCACACACGCACAGACATACATGCACACTCGCACATGCACACGCACGCGGGCACACACACGCACACACACACGCACACATGCAGGCACACGCACACGAACACGTGCACGCACACTCATGCACAGACGCACATGCACACACACATGCACACGCACACGCAGGCACACACTTCCACATGCACACACGCACAGACATACATGCACACTCGTACATGCACACACGCACGCACATGAACACACGTGCATGCACACGCACACGCATGCACGCACACACATGCACGCATGCGCGCACACACACACATACACTCGCACATGCACACACGCACACATGCACACGCACACACACCCTTCTAGCGGCGCGCGGTCAGTAGCAGCTCAGAGCTGCGTGACAAGCTAATTCTGGCTGCGAGGGAGGGGAGGGAAGGCTGCGGAGAGGCAGGTGTATACGTGGGCCTTGCATGGTTGGGCGGCAGAGAGGACTGGTCGTCCAGGCAGAGGGACACAGGGAGGACGTCCAGATAAAGGTCTGGGCCCTGGCACCTCGCCCCTCGCAGTGTGTCCCCTGCCCACTCTGGTCACCCCTCTCTGGCAGTGTGCCTGGCTCAGTCATCTTGTCGCTGCTCTAAGCCCCTAGCCTTCAGCCAAACGTGGCAACAATCTGAGCCGACACCCAGCTAGATCCCGGACCCCTAAGATGCCCACTACCACCCAAGCAAGGCTGGGGTTCGCACCCCTGCCGCGGGGGGCGGGTGTTGGCATCTGGAACTGTGCCCTGCTCCTCCCGCCACAGCCCACTTCCGACCCACCCCCGTGTCTGGGCCCCTCGGGGAGGAACGGCCAAGTCCCGAGGTTCCCCGTCCTCAGGAGCTCCTGTGGTTCAACTTCTTTCCTCCCAACCTTCCCAAGACTGCAACCCCCCCTAGAAAGGACGTGACCAACGGCGGGAGGCACAGGGGCAGAGACGCACTGATTGATGCAAAACCGTCACCACGGTGGCCGCACCATTTTCCTGTCCCCTCTCGGGCAGTCGCGTCTCACATTGGCCTGTTTGATTGTGCTGCTCACAAAGGGGCACCTTCGCCGAAGCGTCTTCAGTGGCCTCTGGATCTCTCCCCCAAGAGGAGCCGGCTAATTTGGAGCGTGGCTGTGTGTCTGAACCCGACACAGCCACATCACAGTCCGGGCTTCCTTTTTCATAGCTGCTGTTTATTGCCACTTTGCCCTGCCTCTCTGGGAGCCGTAATTCTCCACGTTTGAGGCAGTCTGGGGGGCTCTTTCCTCCACGAACCCCGACGGGATGTACGCAACGCGCTAGCCCCTCCTGGTGACCAGGCTGAGTCCCCACTGGCCACTGGGGACTCCCCAGGCACTACTTGCTCGACGTGTCTTTAAGGTTTTTAAAAGCAGAAGCTTCTGCTAATTTTCCCAAGTTGGCCTAATGGTCCACTGTGAACTGTAGCAGAAATTGGGAGATTTAATAAATGTTGATCAATGGCTCTGCCTTGCTTTCCCGGTTTCTCCTGAGTAATTTCCACAGACTGCTTTCATGCCAGCCGATACAAATAGGATTTCTGATCCAAGCTTTCAACTTGTATTTACAAGGCAACGTATCTTTATAAAATAGATATCTCTCTCTCAATGACATCTGCCCATAAGTCAGACGCAAAGCTGCGGCCTCTAACTAACGCTCTCCTGAAGCCCATCCCTCTCACAGTGGCTGCCGTGGTGGCATCGCACGCCCATGTCCAGTAGACACAGCTGACGCCGGTGACAGTGAGCACAAGCCCCTCTCTGTGCTCATCTCAGGGCAGAGCTAACAGTCCATCCAGAGACTGAAGAGACGGTTGGTCTGTTTTTGTTCCTTTGAATATGATGAACTTCTCTTGAGTGTCACAGAGGTTAAAAAAAAAAAAAAAAGAAAAAAAATGATGATCAAGTGCTTCCAACAAAACCTCCCTTTTTATAAACCGTGGTTTTCTATGCATATCTGAACAGCCCAACACCTTGTTTTCAGTTAAGGAATCGTTTCATAGGGAAACATTTCCAAATTGTGAACAACAATTTTTCATTATTGTTTAGGAGTGACAGGATACCCCAATTTTTTTTTTTTTGAAATAGGGTCTTGCTCTGTTGCCCAGGTTGGAGTGCAGTGGAGTCACCATAGCTTACTGCAACCTCAAACTTGTAGGCTCCAGCGATCCTCCTGCCTCAGCCTCCTGAGTAGCTGGTACTACAGGTGTGCGCCGCCATGCCTGGCCAATTTTTTCTATTTTTTATAGAAACAGGGTCTCGCTATGTTGCTCAGGCTGGTCTCAAACTCCTGACCTCAAGCGATGCTACTGCCCTGGCCTCCCAGAGTGCTGGGATTACAGGCGTGAGCCTCCGCACCCAGCCTACCCTAATGTTTTTGACAAGTACTGACGCCTGCTAGGTATGGGAGTAAGTTTCTGGATGACCGCGCTTACTTATGGCAACTTTTTTTTAACTTTCCAATAGCATTTTCCCATATCCACAAAGGCTAGGTACCCTCAGATAATGGCAACTCTGCTTCTTGGAAGGTTCTGGAAAAAGAGCCTTTCCAACACATATAATCACCTCAGGCAGCCCTGGAATTCCCGACTGCTATTTTTTATGTGTGCACACTACGGAGTTCAGGGGAGAGCGATTCACTCTCCTGTCTTAATTAATTTAGCTGCAGAGTGGTAGGGGCATCTTTTAGCTATTTATTTGAAAAACTAAGAAACGAAAAAAGGGAAACGTCCTTGTTCGCAGGTTTCTGGGATGCTTGAATGTCTCCACCTGGCAGATGTGGCCTCACTAAGGCCCTCTTCCCACCGGAAGGCACCAGGAGATCCTGGCCGCGGCCCCGGGTGCCCGGGTGGCCCCTAACTTCATGTGGCCAGGCCCAGTGTGGGCCTTTGTCTCGGAGGGCTCCAGCCGCACACAGATTCCCAGGCTCACCCCTGACCGCCAGCTCGGCAGGGGGACACCGCTGGACTTTAGCCTCGCGAGGGGGACGTTTCGTTCATCCCACAGCTTGGTGGCTCCTGGGCACTCATCTGCCCAGGCCAGGCGAGGGTGCGGGATTACCGCTGCTCCGGCGCAACGGTGTGAGGATCATGCCGTGCTGCGCTCCTCCTCTCTTTCTCTAGTGAAGTCTTTCATAATGGATGTTCAAGCATAAAGATGTCCATTAAAAGGTCTTCTTTTATAATTATGCAACAAATGAAATATTTTTCTGCCTTTTTTCACGCTCCTTATTTTAAAGCCAAGTGTCCTGTGAGGCATGGAAATGAAGTGACCTGTTGGGGCCACACGGCTGTTCCAAGGCCCCCTCCCTCTGGGCCCGGCCCCCGCCCTGTGCACTGTGGTGGTTTCGCAGGGCCCTTTCTTCCCAGCCTGGCTTTCCGAGTCTCCTGGCCTTGATCATTATCTGTACGTAAATCCTTCAATCCTGCTTCTGTTTGGATGGCTCACCTTTCACTGCCAGCCCGGTGCTTCCAGCCTGTCTCATTCCACCACAACTCTACCATTTTCCAAGGACATGGCAGGCACAGTCTCCGTATAATCTTCAGTTCTTGTTCTCCAGCTCCAGGTTGTTGTGATTCCTGAGAGCTGATTTCCCTCGGAAGCCTGTACCAACACTCTGGCCCCTGGTCTGATGTACGGAGGAGCTGCTGTGTGCCATGACAAGGTGCCGTGACACTCTCTGCCCTCAAGAGCTGCAATGCAATGAGGGACCCAGTCATAGCTTCCTGCTAGAACCACTAGGCAAACTCACAGGTGCCAGGCTGCCCGCTGGGCCTGACTGTCCCGCACCCAGGCCCTGCTGCTCCCGTGAGACCTTCTCCCTGGCCCAGCACCTAGTCCTGACATGTGCCGCACAGGGCATTTGCAACCTGGGTTTGTTTCCGTTATTTCCATTCCTGAGCAGGTTTTCTTTGTGGACATCCCTTCCCAGTCGCTGGGACACTCAATCCTGGAGGGCCGGGTCCTCTCCCCTGCAGAAGTGGAGTTTGAAGGCTGGAACTCTCTCTCCCCGGGGACCAGGAGATCTGGCAGGGAGGGGCTCGCCTCTCTATTTGCTAGACTCTCCCTGCCCCAGGGATGTCTGCTTCACGCAGCTGCTAACCCACTGAGAATTCTGGCCCCAGGAGCCAGCATGTGACGCTTTGAGGTGCCTTCTGGGCTGAGATGGTGATCCTCAGGAAGTCCTCGGGGAGTCAGAGAGGGCGTGATCAGACCTGGGAGAGAAAGGTCTGGGAAATCATTATCGCCAGGCCAGGAAGGAGTATGTATTTAGTTTTTTTTTTTTTTTTTTTTTACAGAGTCTGTTTCCCTATTTTTTTTTTCACTAGAGCTACATGTTGCTATGGGAACGAGGATAGCACTGGGAGCCCAGAGCCACTCACCCGCCTGCCAGAAGCCTGTAAATAAATTCTGCCTCACTCCAGGCTCCGAGCCGAGTGGTCCTGGAGGGCAGCTCAAGCAGCCACTTGCAGACTTTCTGTCCTGCCGGTGCCGGCTTGCACAGACTCTCCTGTGACAAGTTCACAGGCCAATTACTCTCCTTAACACAGCGCTGTGCAGAGTGATCTGTGACCCCCCACCCTCCAAAACCCTCCAAGACATAATCTCTCTCATGGCTGCCCAACCGCAGGGGCCGAGAGATCACTTGATCCATTTTGCGGAGGAGGAACGTGCCCCCCGCCCCGGTGCTGGCCCTGCACCCACCCTCGCCAGCTGCTGCCTCCCGTCTCTCCACTGAACTGATGTTCCCACCACGGACCCGATGCGGCCATTCGAAATGGCACCTGGAGTTAAGGCACTCTCTATGGAAACTGATTTCTATCAGGCAGTAAAGCTGCCGTCCCCTTAAGGAAGGGCCCTGCCTCAGTTACTTCTCGAGATCTAGCATAAACAGGTGTACCAAGCATGCTCACAGGAGCCCCCTGTTCATCGATGTCTGTCTGAGAGTGTTACGGGCCAAGGCAGAGCTGGGCTCATTTCTGCACGTCACTGTCTGGGAGACACAGCCACCTGGGTGTTAAGAGCCAGACTGCCTGGATTTGAATCCTGGCTCCACCATTCAACAGTGGGGTGACCATGTGCAAATTAATTAGCATCTCTCAGCTTCACTTTCCTCATCAATGTTTTCTATTTAATTAAAATCCATTTTTTTTTTTTTGAGCCAGGGTCTCACTCTGTCGCCCAGGCTGCAGTGCCGTGGCATCATCGCAGCTCACAGCAACCTCACACTCCTGGGCTCCAGCAATCCTCCTGCCTCAGCCTCCCGAGTAGCTGGGACTACAGGGGTGTGTGCCACTGTGCCTGGCTAATTCTTTTTCCTGTTTTTTTGTAAATATGGGGATCTCACTGTGTTGCTCAGGTTGGTCTCAAACTCCTGGCCTCAGGTACTTCCTGCCTCAGCCTCCCAAAGTGTTAGGATTACAGGTGTGAGCCACCCCGCCTGGCCCAAACTGAACTTTCTATTGTGAAAACTAGACACTAAAAGGTGCATAAAATAGAAATATATGTACAGTTTGATGAATAATTACTATAAAATTTTATAGTGAACACCCATAAAATACTACCTGGGTCAAAAACCAGTGGTGCCTCCCCTGCCCTGAGGAAAGCACACCTGGCTCAGAGCAGTCATTGCCCTCACTTCTCTTCTCTTCGCATTTTTACCACTCGTGCACGCACAAATGTTACAGTTCAGTTCTGCCTGTTTTTGAGGTTTCTATGAATGTCATGCTACATTGTACTCTTTGCTGTCTGGCTTCCTTCCTTCAACGTGCTGTGACAGTCATCCTCGCGGGCGGCGTCCATTGTGTGCTACGCTGGCGCTGTTTGTCTGTCTGCGCTGGATGGTCAGGTGCTGCCTCTCAGGCCCAGGGGTGACAATGCTGGGGTGAGAGCAGCCTCATGCCGGGACTCGCATGGGAGCTTCCTTGGAGGCCACACGTAGCTGTGCGACGCTCGCTCACGGGGTAGCGTGTACACGTGCCCAACTTCAACAGGAAACACCAAAGCACTCTCCAGACCGACTGGACCAGTTCACGCACCCATGTTGGGTAAGAACTGCCCACTGCTCCACATTTTTGCCAACATTTGGTGTTGAGTTTCCTCATCTTTAAAATGAGGGTGAGAGTAGAATCTACTTCACACATGGGGATTAAATAATGTAATGCGTATAAAGGGCTTGGATTAGAACCTGGTGCACAGTGAGTGCTCAGTAAACACTAGCTGCTATTATTGTAATTTATAATAATTGTTATTTTTATTATAAGGGTCCTAAGCTAGGGGATGCTGAGATATTTGGTACGCATACTTTTCCGTTCATAAATGTTTCTGCTTTCTGATGTGAGAAAATCCTTGGCATGACTATAGAAACTCCATCTTGGAATGCCACGGTTTCTTGACAGTGAAAAGCTGTCTTGCTAAATCTTTTCTTTATTCCTTTATTTGACTGAATTACTGGGAGAGGGCGAGACAGAAGGACAGTTCAAGTCGTCCGTTCATGCAGCTAACGGCCCTCTGTGCCCGTTGCTGGGGGCTGGATGACAGACACGGAGCGGGCTCCTTCCTCTCCACGTAAACTCGGCAAGATGGAGCCTGAGAGCAGCTGAGGCCTGTCCACACCGCCCTGTTTTCTGCGATTGACTTGGCGAGAGCTTTCCTGCAGGTTCCTGTGAGCGGGAACCCTCTCTACACTACGAAGAGGGTTTTTGTCCTACAGTCCTTTGTAACCCCCCAGGGCTGCTTGTGCCCTTGGACTCCCTGTTTACTGAACAATCACTCCAGAACTTTCAAACCCAGGTTTTCATAAAAGCCACAAAAAGAAACAGCCATGACGTCTATTTCTTTAGCACCGCTGGTGGATTTTCATAGGTCCACAGACTTGATCTCGTTTAGATCCGGCTGGATTTGATTTAAAGATGTAGGTGTGTGCCTCTGTTATTGTGCTAAGACAGTGGGGGAGATGCCGCACGTCAGAACCGCGCAGCTCTGAACAGTCGTTGGGGCTGAAACACACGGTTCTCCACGAGGTTTGCGCTGCCGCTGCCAAGGCCGCTTCCAGCCTTGCTCAGACAGGACGGACTCGGGAGGGAGCCGTGTCTGCTCCTCCCGCGGTCAGAGCGGCTGGCAGTGGGGGCACGTGGGCAGCCACACGGGACTACGCGGGGACTGAGACCACCATCGAGTGACCGAGGAAATGGCCAGAAGGACCTTTTTGGCCACAGGCACTGGGGAGAGTCGGAGGAACGAAAATTGGAGGGAAGGCGGATGCGCGGAAAGGCAAACTGCCACGTGTCTGCCAGCTGTCGCTGGGCACGGGAGGAAGGCGGCGGGTGGGCAGAGAGAGGACGCGGACGACAGCGCTCACGGGGAAAGGAGAGACGCGCGGCCGTTGGGGACCGGACCAGCCCAGGGAGATGGCAGAGCAAGGGCGGCGGGAGCAGAGGAGGACAAGACCCAGGCTGGCGGGAGAGGAGAGGACACCGTGCTGAGGAGTTGAGGTACACGGCGAGGACGGCCGCGTGCACGAGGAGCAGGAGGTCGCGGAAGAAGTGGTGGAGTCGTTAAGAGGTAAGCATTAGGGGAATTTATTGACAGAAGTCGTAAACATAGCTAAAAAATTAAATGAATTCGTTGCCGTGGTGCTCGCAGAGGAAGATGAGAGACGGATGCCGGCAGCAGACGCACCCCTCCCAGAGGAGAGGGGCGGACGCCGCAGGAAATCAGAAGCGTGCCAGAGCAGGTGATCAAGAAATCTGAGCCTCCACAGACTGGCGAGGCTGCCGTCGCCCGAGAGAGGCGATCGGGGGAAGCGCGGAAATCAGCATGCAGCGGACAGATGCCGAGCCTTTAGAGGCAGGAAGGCCTGGCCGCCTGGAGCGGGACAGATGCGTGCCTACGGCAGGCAAGAAATCCCAGTCTGTCTCAGCTCGGCCAGCGTTCCCGCACCGCCTGGCACCCGCCCCGTGCACTCGGCTTTCAACTCACTGGTCTCCTGGCCCCGCCAAACCACTTCGGGCCCCTCTAAACAGCTGGCCGCCCGACCACGGTCACACAGGCCGGGCCTCTCCTCCCCAGCAAACTTGCACTCACAGGAGCCCTCCACGCCGCGCTTCCAGAACCGTCCCTGCTCCTCTCTGCATGGCGCAGCACCTGGGGAAACAGGCCACCAGGCGGCTGTGGCAAAGGGCTTATTGACCCACATCTCTATTCATTTTATGCACGAAGACAGGATTACTTCCCATGCTAAAAACCAATTCTATCTGTACTTCTTAACATCAGCACAAAGTCTTTGGGTGTACAAACATTTAGTAGCTAAAGGACAGGCTGCACGTTTGTGTCCCCGCCCCCCTCCCCCCCAGATTCCCATGTGTTCCCAACCCCCCGTGGAATGGTATTAGGAGGTGGGGCCTTTGGGAGGTGATTAGGTTTAGATGAGGTCGTGAAGATGGAGCCCCCAGGAAGGGATTTAGTGTCCTTATACGAAGAGGAAGAGACTAGAGCTCTCTGTCTTTCCCTCTCTGAGTGTACCTACCAGGAAGGTCATGTGAGTGCATAACCAGGAAGAGGGCCCCCACCAAGAACTAGACCCTGCTTGCTAGGGTCTGATCTTGGACTTCCAGCCTCCAGAACTGTGAGAGATAAACGTTTGTTGTTTCGGCCACCCAGTCTGCGGGATTCTGCAACAGCAGCCCAGGCTGACTGAGATAGACACTGATGTCACCTGGCAAACAATCAGGGACAGGCAGAGGAAACCCTGTATGGCCTGCCCTGCAGCCCACCCTCCTGGTGATTCTGGCTGCCACGGGACCACGGCTCAGGCTGTCCTGGACTCTCACCCCAGCCTCTTTTCTGGCTGCTGCCCCTCCCCCACGAGGCGGCAAGCGCCCCGTCTGGCGTCACGGTTCTCCTTCAGAGCTGTCTCCTGGGAGTCAGCCCAACCAACCTGTCATCCTCTGTCCCTCACACCTCTGAACTCTGCCCACACACATTTCTGCTCTTCTCTGTGATAGGTGATACTACTTTGAGAGATGTCCTAGAACCCAGCGTGCTGCAGTGAGGAACATTCTCTTTGAGGGTCTGCAGTATTCGCGATGCCCAGGGACACTCAGCTCTACCGTGCCCTCTTCTGTGCTCTGAGAACGACGTCCTGTTCATTGTTCATTTTGTGACATAAGATGCTTCCCGGTTGGCAACACTACTTTGAGGCTTTTTCTTCCTGATCGATAATACTGTAGACTCAATAAGGCCGATGAGCGAGTCATTCATCAGCCCAGTGTGACAGATCACCCCGTAACTGGTGACCCGCCAGCTGACCCATTCAAACCAGCTGGTCCAGGTCCACCAAAGTGGTTGGGACCCTCACACAGAGCATGTTTGGGAAACTCATCGTGGAAGAGAGATCTTGTGCTCTAACTTTAGAGTCTGTAATGGAAATTATTCTTCATCTGGAATGGCTTTGGAAAAAGATGGCCATGATTTCTTCTTTATCCCTTTGGCCACTGAGGAGATAGGCTGGGACTCGGAGCAGGCCTGGAGGCAGAGCCTGGCCATGCTCGCCTTGGGGCTTCTCAGCCTGTTCTGACTTGAGAATTCCTCCTGCTGTAATGTAAAGTTTCAGAGTTCCACTTAGGAATTAAAGAAAACCCTGGTCTTTTTAGCAGGATGCGTTGTATAGGAAACAAGGACTGCAAATGAAAAATATTTAATTCCAGTTTGACACATTACTATGTAAAGGTGAATTTCAATTGTTCTCAGATTTGCTAAGTGATACATAATTAATTTAACATAGTTTAAATGATAAAAAAAATTGGGATTTATTGGCGAAATTTTAAAAATATGATATTGGTTGTGGGATCAAGTATGTATTAAAATGCAGATTCAAATTTACTTTTGGTACATCATGAAAAGAAAAAAGGGCTTTTATGACCGATGTTTAGAATTCTTGAATTTTGCTTTAAAAAATATCAACTGGTTTAACTTTTTTTTCCTCTTAGCTTCCAAACTTAGAGATCAATTGTTTTACTTTTGTAATTTTCAGGTTTGTTTTGAAATAAAGAAGTAAGAGAAAAAGTTCCAGGTTTATGTTTGTAAGCTGCTCTCTGCAAGAAACACATTGAGGGTATGGATCATTATTATTCTAAATAAATAGAAAAGGCAAAATGAATATAAACTATCACAATATTTTCACTTTTTAAAATGCTTCTTGAAGCATTTTAAACACCTTGATGTGTTCTGGGAAATTTCTGATTCCACGAAGCAATGCATGAATCCAGGGCCAGCTCCACAACGTGTGGGGATGAAGATGCTGCTAGATGAAGATGGAGAGCCCTGTGTTCAAAGAGCAGGAAAAAAATTTCTCTCTTGAGCTGTCCTGCTGTGTTTTATTTGCTGCTTAACATTGTATCCCTTGGCACAGGGGTCCCCCAGGCCAGTGTAGCCCCTCACAGGCACCAGGGCCCTATCCTGTGCCTTGAGCTCAGACTCACACCAGACCCTGGTCCTTCTTCTACTGTGCCAGGGTCCCCGCTGGGGCTGGGGGGTGGTATGGTCATGGGGCAGGATGAAGAGGAGGAGGCCAAGCAGAGCCCAGGCACCAGGGGTCAGGGAGTGGATGACCAAGAGCCAATCCTGGGAAGATGAGAAGGGGCAGGAGGCAGGATTGCAGGTGAGCCGAGGCTCCAGGGCCCTGGTGTGTGCTCCATTGTCCCATGGGGCATCCCCCTATGACACATAATTCAAAGGTAAAAAAACCTAAGAATTTCAAGATGGTGCCCTAGAGCATTAACCCCAAGCACAGGGCCCAGTGCAACGGTCCTGGTGGTACACCCATAAAGCCAGTCCTGTACAGATCTGAGAAAGATCACGGAAGGGTGAGATTCCAGGATTGTTACTATTTTTATGCTCTCATTTACCTCTTGAATTTCAACCTTACCCTTTCTTATGCTTCCTATCTTTAACTAGCAGTCCTTTGGAGGGACACACTAAATGCAGTATGACGATATAAAAGAGAGTGATACACAAACTAAGTCAACAGCATGGCCATCTGCGAGACACGTGCTCAGAGGACCAAGGAAGGAACCTCATAAAATTGCTGTCATTTGGGAGGGCTGAGGACTCTGAGGACTCAGGCATAAGGGACAGGGTGTCTGACTTCTCGAGGTCTCTGTGGTGGCCAACTCTGCGGAGAGGAATAAGCGAAGCGGTAGGAGCTGGTGTTCGTTTGCTCGTGCAGAGACATCCAGAAATGGTGACAACGTCCCAGCTGTTCAACAGCAGGCTGTCTTCTGTACCAAGCTGTCTGAACACCAAGCCCCTAGCGGGCAGAACAAGCAGTCCCGCCTAACTCGGGATGTAGCATTTACCTGCACATCGTGAAATACCACAGCGCCTCTCACGAAAGACGCCCTTACCTCATTTGCTGTGTTGTGCGTTCCAACGATTCGGATGAAGGAGGCAGGCTGTCTCTCAAAAGTTACTGACTGCCAGGACCTGTGAGGGGAAACACCATTTGCCTGGTTAGACAGTGCAGTTAACCCTGCGGAAGGTGTGGACGCGGCCACAAGGGAGACCCGTGCTCTAGGAGGGCTGCAGGGCTGCACCTGCTGTGTGGCTGAGAGGCAGGAGATACACGGTGTCCCTGTTTGGGAGCCTATAATCTTATCAAAGAAGGCAGTCCAACCCATCTACAAACGAGACTTAGGGTTCTCACAAAGCCCTCTGTGAGCAAGCCCAAGTGCAGACCAGGGCCACACCATGGCAACAGTGCAGTGCCGACAAATACACACGCAATACTGGTTGGAGGGAGTGTACAAAATACATTTCCTCATCTAGAAAACGGGGCCACAGTGGGGCCGACCTCAGAGGGCTGTTGGCAGAACGACCGCAGTCGCTCAGCAGCCGCGCAAACGCGTGGGAGGCTCCAGGGATGAGAGTGTTGAAGAGGGCAGGGCAGGGGCTGCGGAGTCCCAGCACTCGGGGGTGGGCCGTGGGGTCACTCACCACCATCCAACCGCCCCAGTGAGTGGTGGCGCCTGGGGGAGGAGGCAAGTTCTCCACAGGCCTCTATCCCCTTTCCTGCTTCCA
Organism: Indri indri; assembly: GCA_004363605.1. Lineage (NCBI taxonomy): Eukaryota > Metazoa > Chordata > Mammalia > Primates > Indriidae > Indri > Indri indri. The sequence goes on along the minus strand of RJWJ010001825.1, from coordinate 72,837 downwards.
AACACAGCCCCCCACACCGTCTATGCTCAGGCCTGGCCTGTCTCTGGGTGGTTCAAAAGCGTCCCCGGTATTTTAAAGGCCACTTCTCACTGACCAGCGTGGGCAGGGCCAGCAGAGCAGGCCTTGAGCCAACCCTGGGAGGACGGCTCTGCTCTTGGGCCAACGCGCAGCAGTTCACCAGAGCGCTCCAGAGTAGTGCGTGGCCCCCACGACTGTAAACTCCAATAATATTTTCTATAATAAATGTGAGGAGTTCACAGTTGTTGCCATTCCTCCTCTGCTCTCACAGTGGAAATGCCAGCTGCTGGGAAGCTGTTTCGGTAATTGTCTAATTACCAAGTAATGCTAGCGAAGAAAATATATGTATTTGCAGTTTGTTTTCCCCCCTTTGGTTTCAGGTGTTCCATCTTCTCTCTCACTATGAACCTCCCACTGAGATTGATTCACTGCTGCCTGGACACCAGTCCCCTTAAGGTCATTAAAAAGTCGTTACCATCTTGTGTGCAAAGTCTGTGCCTCTGAAAGCAATTTTCTAGAAACAGAATAAGAAAAATCACTCTCTCTGTAAAAATGCTATTATTCATACATGAAGGTGATGCCACGTGACCATGCCCAGGGCTTGCGCTCATGGTCCATTTTCTTGGTGGGGGACTGCTGTCCTCCATGAACCCCTAGATCTCTTGGGGAGGCTGCTAGGCGGGATACAGCCTGTGGACTGGCAGGGAGGCCCTCAAGGCCCTGTGAGGTTCCACAGGCCTGGCTGTCACTTCCAAGGTGAGCAGTGGAACTGACCACACACTCGCACCCTTCCCCCAGCAGGTCAGGAGAAATGAGGGGAGCTGCCCCTGGCCGAGGTTCACGCTGTGCGGAATATCAGAGTCCCATCCCCGTCCCTAAGGGAAGCCATCACACGTACTAAAGCTGGACCACGGCCTGCCTCTCAGATCACGCCTCCAGGAAAGAGAAACAGAACTAGGATAAGTGACAACAGCCAGTGACAACTATTAGGTTCAAGTCACAGTTTCACAAAAAGGATTGGGGGTGAGGGGGCAGGAGCAGAGGAGACGGTGAGGATGCTGTTCGGTGAGGATGCTGTTCGTCTCGGCTTTCTGAGCCCGTGCCTGTCAGATCTTCCGGCAATTCTCAACAAAAGGTAAACTCTACAATTGGAAGCTCCCTGTGCTCAACACGCGTGTGGCTCTGAGAGTGGAGGCAGGCCCAGAATCCTGGCCTCCACGACGCACAGGAGGCCCAGGAAGTGCAGGCGGTGAGGCTCGCTGAGCCCAGGCTTCCTTCTCTCCCTGCCACTCCTCTGCAGCCCCTGCACTGCTCTCTGCCTACACCCGGCTTCCGCAGCGCTCGGGCCCTGGCCCCACCGCCCCTCGCTTCCGCGTGGGGAAGCAGGGCTGGCAGGGCAGCAGGCTGAGCAGGAGGGAGCGTCTGAGGAGTAATAAGATCAGAAGGTCTCAATTTAATACCAATCCTCCATTACACTGCATTAATATCTAATCACATTAGAGTTCATTTTCACTAACACAGCCTGAGAGTTGAATATATGATTTCATTTTCAGCAGAACTAGATACCAATCCTAAGACCAAATATCAGTAGGAAGGGAAGTTGCTTAGTTAGGACGAGGTCATGAACATCTCTCCCTCCCCAACTATCAGATTCCATTTCCCCTGAACTTCTTCAAAATAACTTGAAATGCTGCTTGGTAGGGAAGGGACAAGGCGGCATTGGAACAGTCATCACCACAGCTGTGCCACATTTGCAGTCGCTGTGCGACTTCCAAGGGTGATGCCTCAGACAAGATTTCCCAGGGCCAGAAAACCACCCCCATCGTTCCGTCCACGTGAAAGCTGCTCCGCCATCTTCGTTGAGCTTTATTGACAGCTGCACAAGTATGACAACTTGCTGCGTGCACAGAACCTCCTCTCAGCAGGCGAGCTTCCGGGAAAGACCATGGGCACCAGAGGCCTGGCGGCCCCCTCAGTGCAGAGCCAGCACCGGGTGCGGAGAGGGAGGTGGACAGGAGCAAGGAGGTCAAAAATAAACATGGTCTTTGCTTTGAGAGCTTAATAAAAACCAAAAACCCCACACAGGAGTGAAGTCCAACCCCGTACTGGCTCTGACCGACAAATCACTGCTCTTCCCTTTCCCTGTGTCGTACTTTCCTCGTTGGTCCAATACTGACAGAAATGACATCACTCCTCTGGTCACAGAAGCACATCTAGAATGCGGTCCCGATTACGTCTAGCTGTAAATATGACTCTCTACACGTACGCATTCAAAGAGAGACGTATGTAGGGATGTTTGCCAAAATGTTGATCAAGATTTTAGCTTTCGATGGAAGAATATCAAGAATCATTTAGTTTACTTTCGTACTTTTCTGTATTGTTGGAAGTTGGTAGAGTGTAGATGCCAGCATTTAAAACAGTGCCTGTCTTGCCTACTGCCCAAGGATTTAATATAGATCACTTGAGAGGAAGCCAGTGCAGATGCCAGCACTGTACTATTAGGCAAAGTATCTCCAGTTGAGAGGATCGCTGGGTGACAGTCCAGACAGTAGGTTTTCTGCTGGGAGTTCAGGGACGGGGGCTGCACAGCGCAGCAGTTGAGAGCACGGGGCCTGGAGCCAGGCTGCCTGGATCTGAACCTCAGTTTTGTACTTTTACCAGCTCTGTGACCTTAGGCAAGTTGCTTAACCTTTCTGGACCTTAATATTCTCATCTGTAAAATAGGAGTAATAAAAACAACTATCTAAAATTATTTTGTGAAGATTAAATACATCAACAAATGTAAAACATCTAGCAAAGTGTTGGCATATACAAAGAACTAAAAAAATTAGTTGATATTATTATTACTGCTATAATTACCATTCAGCCACACGAACCTGGACAAGACATCCTGGCTCCGTGGGCCTCATCTGTCATCAAGTTTGACAGTGTAGGATGATGATGACCACAGATGTTCCCAGGGGCACCCAAGGCAACCGTCATCAGCGCCCACTTCTTGGGGGAAAGACAGGCAGCTGGGCTTTGGAAGAATTAACAAGTATGTGTTGAGTACATTCCTGAACTTGGCACCTGCTGGGTATTACGGGGGAATCCACGCAAGATGTGGTGCCCGCCTTTAAGAAGTTTATGATCTCGGGGCCGGGCGCGGTGGCTCACGCCTGTAATCCTAGCACTCTGGGAGGCCGAGGCGGGCGGATCGTTCTGAGCTCAGGAGTTCAAGACCAGCCTGAGCAAGAGCGAGACCCCGTCTCTACCAAAAAATAGAAAGAAATTAATTGGACAGCTAAAAATATATATAGAAAAAATTAGCCGGGCATGGTGGCACATGCCTGTAGTCCCAGCTACTCGGGAGGCTGAGACAGTAGGATCGCTCGAGCCCAGGAGTTTGAGGTTGCTGTGAGCTAGGCTGATGCCACAGCACTCGCCCCAGGCAAGAGAGTGAGACTCTGTCTCAAAAAAAAAAAAAAAAAAAAAGAAGTTTATCTCACCAGGGAGATTAGCCGTCCTGTCACAAACTAATTAGAGAACAATGCAAACGGTACAGTGGTCCCAACTTAGAAACTGGTGTGTTCCAAAAATTCCCTTGTACTTGATTTTTTTGATGCTTAGAAGCAATTTTTCCACAGAAATACAGCTATAAATTTTGATGGGGTTCCAAGGCATACCCACAAACTCAATTTAACCCATAACAAGGCTGAAATACTATGGATATGATGTTTAAAAAGGAAGAAAAAACATTGTTGCCATAGTAGTAATAAACAAGCCAGAAAAACAGGGGATTTAAAACAATCTTTCTAAAGCTACGGCTTGAGGAATGAGGATTAAACTTGAAATGCACACAAAATCACAGGGCTGCAGCTGGAACACGGTAGGGGGCCTGTCGACAAGGAAAGCAGAAAAAAATGGGCCATGTGTGTCATCCTAAAAGCCTCTCCCATCCACAGCCCACGGTGTGATTTACAAAGTGCCTCACTAGCACAATCTAACTTACTTGGTTTGTGACACAATCTGTTCAGTAGGCAGGTGGCCAATTTGAATCCCATTTCAGAGGAGAGGAAACTGAGGCAAAGAGAAGCTAAGTAACCTGTGCAACCTATCAGAGCTGTCAGGTGAGGTGTCAACAACAGAAGGCAGATTTAATGACTGTGGGTTTGTGCTGTTTTCCCCAGACTCCAAGGCTGGAAGTCACAGTGGCCAGAAATGCAGGGATCACACAGAGTAGCTCACAAGCTGACCTCAGGCGGGGGCAGCGTCCGGAAGTCTCCATTTCCTACGTGAAATGAGGGTGAAAACCCCAGTGGGGTTGTGAGGATGCCATGAGAAAACACAAGGAGCTTGGCCCATGGCGAAGGCCAGGCCCTGCTGGCTGTCACTACCGTCCTCACGCTCACACAGACCGAGCAAGGGCGGAGGCTCAGCCGGTGCTCCCTGCACAAGAAGCCAACGTGGAGAGAGCGATCTAAGACACAAGGCCAGGCTAAGTTACGGGATAACACATACAATGCGGATTACACACAAAACTGTGTGTTACTCATGGAAACGCATGTGCCTGTGAAATATCTTTAAATATTCTGGAAGGGTATAAGCTAAACTCACGACAGTGGCTGTCTCTGGGGAGAGGGAGAGGAATGAGACCACTGATGGGGAACAAAGGAGACTGCAGCATTTACTGGAATGTTTCATTTCTTTGATTAAAACAAAAAGACTTGGAGTATACGCAAAAAGTATTAACTACGGTCAGTTCTTGGGGATGAGTATGTGAGTGGGAGTTATATTACTATTTATTCTTTTATGTCTCTTAAATGGTTCTTGAAATAAAACGAAAAGAGAGAAAACAGGGATTAAAACGGTGCCTGTGTTTCTATGAGAGAGAATTTGCCAGCGGTAGAATGAATTACACTGCAAACGTAAAAATCAGGGGAAAGTGGAGTTGGTTCCCCAGAAGGGGTGTGCTTTGCCAAGTGGCGCTGCTGGTCTGCCTGGAGGAAGCAGAGGACAAGCCAGGCTGGGCGGGGAGGACAGCGCGGTGGCCTCGGCACAGGCAGGGCTGGTGCCAGCGGTTCTGGACGACGGCACCGCCCAGGCCCAGGGGTGCGGGGAGCAAGGAAGACGGCAGGGCTCAGCCGAGAGTGGCCTTCCTTGTTCTGCCTCTCTGGGGACTCTGGATCCTACGCCAAGGGGGAGGGCACCTACTCCTCTTGAATCTGGAAAATTACGTGACTCTACTGCATATCCATAAAGAGAATGCAAATGTCGGAAACTTTCCGCAGCAGACCCTTTGAACACCAGGGAGACAGAGGTAAGAAAGTACCTGGGCAGGGCCAGACTGGCAGTTAAACACAGCAACCCGAACACATGGCTTAGTCTCTGGTCTTTCGTGGAGCTCCCTCCACTGAAAAGGCAGTAAAGAAATGTAACATGTGCTTGCTATCGATGTATGTGCTATGTATCATACGCACGCATGTGCACAGACACGCAGAGACACACCCAGAGAGGAAAGGGGAAGGATGAGGAAATGTGGCGTCTTTCTGTGTCGCACCTCAGACAGAAGACACGCGGGAAGCGAGTGCATTCATACTGAAGAACCCCAGAAAGGCTCCAGTCCCTGAGTCAGCAGCCACCTCCGAAGGTGGAGACGTGCTGAGGGCCGAACCGAGCTGGCAGGAGGCAAGTAAATGGAGCAGGTGCACTCCCGAAGCCCCTCCCACGGTCCTGCGCAGTGGGGATGAGGCCTCTTGCACCGTGACAGCAGATGGCTAGCTCACCCTGGACACCGTGAGCAGAGACAGTGTGGGGCGCCAGGCGCAGCAGAGGGTGGGATCCTGCAGCGGCTGGGAGCAGAGGAGTCACACGGAAGTGGATGTCCCAGGCGATGAGACACTCCCCCTTTCCCCACTGCGATCCAGGCTTAACTCCCAGAGGGCACCTCTCTGGAGACTCTGACCAGTGCAAGAGGAGAGACCTAAAGATGACGACCCACCCTCCTTCCTTTCCATAAATATTTGTCAAGTGCTCACTACGGGACGGGCCCATTTTGGACCTGGGATACAACAGAAAACAAAGTCCCTGCCCTGAAGGAGCTCACGTTTTACTGGAAGCCAGACAGACAAAAACACAGACTCTTTATCCGACTTAAAGAGGGGCTATGAAGAAAAATAAAACAGTGTGAACAGACTGAGAGGGACACACTGCTTTAGTTAACATATTTAAGGAAGTTCTCTCTGGTAAACTGACGACCGAGCTAGCATGTGCGGACTGGAGGAAATGGCCGGGCGGATCCCGAAGAGCGTTGGGGCGGGAAGGAGCAGAAGCGCCAGGTGCGGCGTCTCCCAGCGAACGCCCGCCCCGCCGGATAAGCCCAGTGCGGCCCACAGACCCGGCCGCCGCGAGAGGCCTCCAGCCGGCTCTGGGCGCCTACCGTGTGCAGGTGGCCAGCCGGTCAGGGAGCGCCAAAGACAGACTCTAACACGAAAGATAAGACCAAAAGCAAGTAGAGGGGGAAATAACTCAGAGGACACGGATACAATTCAGTAAGCGGAATAAAACTTCAGGGAAAAAACCCTAAATTATCCTCAGAATGATAACAGAAAGCACTATTATTAATGTACCTTTGAAATAAGAATAAAATGATATAAAAAGAAACATTTAAAGAGTAAGAAAGTACTCTTGTAAACTAAAACTCTGAGGTGAAGTAAATAATTCAACAAATAGGTTAGAAACTTATTAATAAGTTGGGGAAATTTCCCAGAATCTCAAACAAAATAACGAAGATAGAAAATAAAAGAAAAAGGCTGAGGGAACGAGAGGATCAAGCCAGGAGGCCCGCTATCCAGTTCGCAGGCGTTCCAGCAAGGAAGCAGAGAAAGCGTGAGCCTGGAAGTCACCAAAGTCCTCATGATGAGAAACTTTCCCAAATACAAAAGACGTGAGTTTCCAGGTTAAAGGGCCCACTGAGTAGCCACTATGATAAACAAAAAGACCCGCACCAGAGCACATTACTGAGAAACTCTAGAAGATCTTCAGTGCTCCTGGAGGGGAACAGGCAGGCCGCACACAGACCTGGGAATCAGATGCACATGAGAGATTTCAAAAGCAACGCTGGGGGTTAAAAGATAATGGAGCAATTCCTCCCAAATGCTGAGGGAAAAATTAGTTCCCAGCCAGATTGCCAGTCAAGTGTGAGGACAGAATAAAGAAACCTTTCTTCAGGCATAAATCTCAAAAAAATCACCTCCAATGCATTCACAAGAAACTACCAGAAAATGTGCTCCTCCAAAATAAAGGACTAAACTAAGACAAGGATGGTTATGGGATCCAGAAAATGGAGGATCTGGCACAGAATAAAGGCAACAGGAATTCCTGGGATGGTGGGCAGGAGGTCCCTGGATGACAGCTGCACAACCAATCGGCCCAGAGAGCAGCGGTCCACACTGGAGCAGGGAGGCAGGCGGCCCCAGGGGAGAAGTCTCAGGGGAGAAAGAGAAACTATTGACCAGACGTGTTAGGCCAGGTTGGGATAATTTGTGTTGCTCTGACAAAAGTTGGGGGAAGAATCAGTGATAAGTACGTAGGAAATTAATGAGATATATATGGAAAACTAAGCAATTTTTAAGTCTAGGAAAAATAAATGATAGAAAAAAGGAAGGTGATTGTAGTATACGATATGGCTTGGCTCTGAACAGAGTTACACAGTCATGCTAATGCCAACAATAAATCTGATACAAAGAGAAATTAATTGTGATCTATCTAAGCAGGAAGACGGGGAGAGAGGAACATGCATGTACTTGTGAGGGGAAGGGTAACAAGGCCAAATTTTTATCTTTCAGAGTAAGACCACAGTAGACATTTTCAGTAATGGAATCAAGAAATAGCAGAATAGGCACACAATTTAGAATATTGAAGGCGTAGACCAAAACAATAAGTCTAAAAGAGTTGAACATATTTGCCTCAAGATTTAAAAGCCTGATCACATGTTACGCTGGACAAGGTGGGGGGACACAGGCACTCTGGCACACTGCTGGAGGAAGTGTAAACTGATGTACCCCAACGAGCAAAACATCAGATGCATGTACCGCTAGAGCTAGCAACTCCCCTGCACTAACTTACGACATGCTCA